>KN166436.1:18287-43152 GCA_000757745.1 Steinernema scapterisci | reverse complement strand
CCCCCCCCCCCCCCCTTATGTACATATACATCCCAATTGGCTTTCCCCATGCATCATTCAAGACTCGGCGGTCATCAAACAAGACCTTGGGTCATTAAAAGCTCCTCTCAGCTCTCCCAACGACCTTAAAGTGAATTCAGAAAAAAAAGCTTAGAAACCTTACAAGACAGAAAACATATATTGGATGTCCACGTGTTCGGAAGCATGCTGGAACGCAAAAACAAGAAGCGCGGAATTAAAGAGCAGTAAACAAGGTATTTAGGGCTATTTAATCTTCGCGACGTCGAAAAGAAAACAATAGGTCTAAAAAACAAACGTGAAGCACATTGGTAATTGGCTCAATTTGGGAAGATTCGTGAGTTGTTTGGAAATGGGGAAGGGGGAGCTGAGAAGTGGGAATTCCTGGAAATGGCACATGTAGGCTTGCTCTTTGGTCTGTTTCTGGATCTTCTAACTGTGTGGATGTCTTGGTGGGATTAGAAGATCTGATGATCAGAAGATCAGAAGAGAAAATGACTGATCCGATGTTTAGAACATAGAGGGATCCGACTCTGCTGCGCCGCCCATGGATGCTCTTGCTCCCGCTTCTGGATCTCAAGCTTAAGACGCTAGTGAGCCCTAAACTCCCGCTCTTGAAACTCCCTTTCTTAAAGCTCAAGTCTGAGATTCAAGCAACAGTTTAAACAGTTTATGTGGTATATAATTTGGCCTCTTTTGACCACAAACAGTTATGCTTCACTGACGCGTTTCTTGATGCAGGCTCTTCACAGTAATCACGTTCACCTTCTTCCTAGCCCCGCTACTCAGAGACGTGCTCTCGCTGCAGACGCCTAAGTGCACCTCCATGACAATTTCATGCATGACGCCTTTGATAGTGAAGAAGAGGAGTGAGTACGGTAGAGTCAGATCTAAGCCGGGCATATAATAGCCCTTAATGATCGAAAACGCTGCCAAAGGCGTGCAAAACAGGGCTACGTTTAGGACTAGGAGGATCCAGGCTAGGGCCACAAGCCCCTGGAAAGTCAAAAACAGTCAAGAAAGTCTTTGAAAGTGGACTTACCGTAAAAACCACCGGAGGCCAATGAATCCGGCATATAATCACGAGTCTATTGAGCGCCAAAATTAGCCCTAAAGTGCCTTTACATATAATTGCTGCCACATCCACAGCTTTGACATAGTGAGCGTAGCCAAACGGGTCGAATTCAAAGACATGGAATAAGCCACCAACTATGAAACCAAAGCCAAACCAGATTTGCGCGATTCCCATGTGGATCATTATGACGTAGCATTGAAGGTTACGGTATTGTTTGTTGGTTATGAAAATCTGAAATTTCAAGTTTAAAATTGGAATGCGTTCGGGGTTGGAGACTCCTTAAACACAGCTAAGAACCTACATAGATAAGACGCATGTAGATAGGAATAAAAATTGCCGCAAACCCAAGCATAGTAGATCCAGCGGCAAGGGAGAGAGCGGAAGACATCTAATCAAAGATCTGAATGAAACCTTGTTTTCCGTTTTTGATACTCTGGAGACAGACTGCAGCTGCGTTATATGGTTAATTGGATAATTTGGGCACAGAACAGAACAAGAGGTTAACACGCCTACGACAAAAGTCGCCAGTCAATCTCATGTTTTCGACGATTTTTGGGATCTCTGGATACATCAGCTGCCACATTTCATGGAACACAGGCGTTAATCCTCTGTCATCGTCTGACCACGGAGTTATCTTTGCGTTCTATGACAACTGGACATCCCTCCAACAACCCTCCATTCCTGGTGTTCTAAAACTATGCGTTTCCTTGCCCTCTTCTTCATCTTGGTCATCATTTGGTGATGTCAAATCTATGCTTAATTTCATAAATTAGGCACTGTAACGCTAAATTGTTTACCAGCCATATGCTCAAACCCAACTTCCTGTAAGGAAACCAGACAAGACTCCAGAATCGCAAAACCGTAGAATCGGAAAAGCAGCAAAATTTAATCCGAAATGTGATTAAACAAGAACATCTCATGGATTCTCATAAGTCATTGAAGTCTCCAACTTCAAGGCTCAGCGGGAGCTTCCATGGGCGGCATTCCAGAGTCGGCTCCGTCCATCTTCTAAACATCAACTCACTTCACAGAACTTCAGAGAGTATAGATACCTTATCTCCTTCCTTCATTTTACCCTTTCCGCTCAAGTCGTGGGGCTTTCCGGTCCATCCACCCTTGTGGTGACCACCCTTTCCACCCTTCATACCGTCCTTAGGTGCTCCCATTTCCTCGGAGCTGGCAGCCGGAGCATCCTGGGCGAAAACGGCGACGAGAATAGCGAAGATGAAGAAGAGGGCTAGGAAACGCATGTCTGCTGAATGCCAACACTGGTGGATTCCTCTGGTAGTCTGATTTTATACTGTTTTCTGGGTGTCTGGGCACATCGCCAGTAATCCCGTAGACACATCATTAAGGTGGATTAACGCCTGTTTTTGGCTTGTTATAGTGAGAACAGGTTGGGAGCGGGTTATTAGGATACGGGCTGATCACTAGTCACTGGAGATCCACGCTTATTTGGGGCAAGCCGGTCATAGCCACAGGTCTTCGAACTCTAACCCAAGGTTTCTCGTGCCGTAAAAAACGCTAAAAATCAAAAAATCAAAAACAATTTATTCGTAAACACTTTATTCCCAGATTTGTTTTACTCCCGAAAGCTCGGCCGCTTCCCAGCGACCTCAGAATCGGACTCCTCAGATCCACTACGCATCTTCCGCTTTCCTAGCGTCGACTCTCGTCGTTTCGGAGTCTCTCCGATCAACCTATCTTCCCTATCCACCTTAGATTTCTCAGTAACTGACTTGTGCGCCATCTTAAACATCTCCCCAAGCTCAGATTTGAGAATCTTATTCTCAGAGTACAGATTCTCGACCATTCCTCTGAGCAGGACTGTTTTCCGCATTTCGGACATAAACTCAGCCTTTGCTTGTTTTACCATCTCTTTCCGTTCTTCCTTAACTAGGCGAGTCACGGTTGAGTCTTTCTTCTTCAGATCGCGGACTTCGGCTTCCAAGTGCTGAACTTGGAGCTGCAGTTTCTGCCTAACGGTGTCCTTTGTGGCGTTGGATCTCTTGAGTCTATCGACTTCCTGTTGGCTTTCCTGAAGGTGTTTGAGCTCAGCATGGGTCTCAGCGAGATCCATTTTGAGATCAGCGTTGGCTTTTGTAAGAACTTCGATTTCTGACTTGGATTTCTGAAGTTCGGCTTGCGAGTTCTCCATTTCGAGCTTCAATTTCTCGATTTCCGTCTTGGATTCATCCTGCTGAGTTTTGGACTTCTCGACTTCGGTCTTAAATTCCTCAAATTTGGCTGTGGATTCTTCTAATTCAGCCTTGGACTTCTGGACCTCGTCCTTAGTCTTCTGGACCTCAGTCTTTGATTCCTCCAGCTCGGCTTTAGCTGACTCAAATGCTGCCTTGGATTCCTCTAACTCAATCTTCGTCTTCTCGAGTCCGAACTTAGATTCTTGGCTATCAAATCTAGACTTCTCCAGCTCCGTCTTCAAAGTCTCATTCTCAGCTCTCAATACAGAAATCTCTTCTTTAAGAGGCGCGACCTCCGCCTGTAATTCCGCCTTTTCAGCATTCGCGGCAGTCAGCTGAGCCTCAAGATTCAAAACCAGGTCAGGAACTGCAGCCTGCACAAACTCGGGCTCTGGAGGTGGAGGCGTAGCCGCTTGACGCTCTTCCAAAGCTCTGAAAGCCATAGAAATAGCGTTAAAGTAGCTAGAAATGACCTCGTAATGCAGGTGAACGCTGCTGAATACCAGAGTGTAGGAGGAAGGAATCACCAACAGAAGGAAATCAGGGCAGATGGCTACCATAGTTAAGATAGCCTCGGTCCTGACGCCCGCCTTGAGTTGCTGGAGGAAGTAGTTATCTTCCACGATCTCCGCAGGCAAAGTAGAAGAAATGGCGATGATCGAGTTGATCTGCTTCTCGACGTTCTTGCACCGAAGACCGGTCCTGACCTGATTCACTTTGTCGTACTGAGAATGGCTCGCGGGCATCATGGTGCTTGGGTTCAGCATCGGAGCTTGAAGAGAGTGACCCATGTGGGGAGTATAGGTCGAGATGTACTGGACGCTGCTGTTTTCGTTGGAGAGCATCCGGGACGGCATGATCTTCTTCGTGGGCTTCGCAGGGTTCATCGGGATTGGGTTCATGATTCTTAATGCGGTGCAGGAAAGGGGGAATTTTGTATAGATATAGGAAGGAAGTGATGCATAGCACGAGTCAAGCGGAGCCAAGGGAGCATTAGTTTTGGAAGAGGTTAGGGGAGGTGTGAAGGCGATGCATCGCTTTGGAGAAGGAAACCTTGATATGCGACTTTGACACCTATGATTCGGGGACCAAGGTGACGGAATCCGAAGCCGAAATATAGAAATTCAGGACTGGAGGTAAGATATGGCCAGACGAGATGGTTCAGATTACGGGGTCGCATCGCTAAACTGAAGATTGGGAAACGTGGAGAAGGATATGGATTTAGTTAGGGCCTTTTAGGAAGATGATCTCTGGGCCAGCGCCACAAAAGGCACCGTCGGGAAAGAGCTCAATCTTAAGACCAGCACTTGGAAGCCGAAGTCCGAGGTCTTAGGGACTGAACGGGACTGATCGGGAAAGGGACTCAACCCTGAAGCGCCTAATCAAGGAAGAAGTGACGGAGATACCGAAACAAGCAAAGGCCGAGTTCATGACCGGAATGCGGAAAACGGTCTTGCTCAGAGGAATGGTCGAGAACCTGTACTCTGAGAACAAGATTCTAAAATCTGAGCTTGGGGAGATGTTCAAGGAGGCGCTCAAGTCAACTACAGAGAAATTCAAGGCGAATAGTGAGAAGAGAACGATTGGAGAGACTCGAAAACGACGGAAGTCGATGCTCGGAAGGCGGTAGAGGCGTAGTGGATCTGAGAAGTCCGATTCTGAGGTGACTGGGAAGAAGCTTAACCCTTTGACTGAAGCTTGCCAGTTGGACCAACCCTGTAACTACCTTTTTAACAACCGTTCTCTTAAACTTCACCTGAAAAAACAGCCTAAAAGCCATGCTTACAATGTCCCCCATATCCGTCCTGCACCGCTTTCGATGTCCTAGATCATTTAGCATGGCTTTCTACCTTTCCGTGCCGCGAAAGTCCCGATTTTAGCTCTAAAATCACGATTGTTAGTCCGATACCGTATATCAACTTCGGAAGAATCTTTCAGTAAAAGTAGTCCGCGATAACCCCAAATTTTACTGCAGTTTTGCACGAGTTCCGGCATCGCGGGATGGACCAGTGATGCCTCGATCCAAAGGACCACCCACGCAGCATTACTTCGCTTGTCAGACAGCATTTCAGACAATGTCTATTTCAGACCGGCCACGAGACGGACTCAAGTCAGTCTGAACTGAGCTCCTTAGAGGTCATTATGGGACAGCAAGTATCGTCACTTGCCGCCAGTTTCGTGCGAAACCAGCGCGCCCAGCAGAGTTTGATACAAGTCACCGGAGAACGAAGTCAAGAACGGTAAGTGAGGAATTTAAGCTGCTAGGAAATTCTTGGAATTTCGGCTTTTTTAGCAGTTTTATTGTTGATGTTCGTTCCAGAAAAGCCGCCGAAAGACTGCAGAATCAAGCCATGAACTATGAATCCTGCACCCTGGAAAGCAGGATGGTCATGTTGATCGAAGGCGCCGATGATGGGGTGAAACTGTTCGGCGAGATGCTCTTCGCTTATCCTTTGGAAGATGTGGATTTTTTCCTCCCTCAGCTCGTGAATATCTACTTGAAGAAGACCGAAGCCCTGTCGTTGTTGGATCATTATTTTCGTGCTAGGTAAGTGTGGGTTTGGGGAGGCTTTGGGATGCGATTATGGGCCTGTTTGGGGGCTTGAATTGAGGGGTTTCATGGGTTAATTTAATTTCAGTTGTGGGCCCAAATCGGGACCAATTTCACAGAATTTCGGGGGTCATTTCTGTGCGATTCAAGGCTGGAATTATTAGAATTCATATCCGATTCTTAGCCCGTTTTAAGGACGCGATTAAGCCGAGTTTCTGGGCTATTTCACCGCTTCACTTATCGTGCTTATTCTGCCGAAATCAGGCCAATTTCGGGAGCTTTAGAGTGTGCTATGTCGATGCCATTTGGGGTCAGAGTTAGTTGGATTCTGGGAGCTCTCCGTGCATCCAAAACTCGTCAATTTTGAAGTCTTATCAGCGATGTTTGGCATCAATTTCAAATCCGAAATTACGCGATTCGAACTTCCGACAATTCCCAGATCTTCCACCTTCTTTCGCATGGGTTCTTTTTGGAATTTTGTAGCCGCGATTTCCGATTTTTTGCCGTATTTCGCGGTCCTGCTCTTCTGGCTTTTCTGCGCTCTGGCCTTTGGGATTGTGCGCCTATCCCAAGCATCCCTAATCCCCAATTGCATTATCCCATTTGTGCCGTTTGTCCTAATTTTTCCCTTTGTTTCAGATGCCACGAAAGTTCTGCGTTCGCCTACGAACTACGATGGTTATTAGCGGCCAACGGATTCCCGAAATCCCTAGATTTCATCCCGAGGAAGCCCTCAAAACGAGCGGAAATTGAAGTGATAGGAGAACCCCAGAAGAAGGTATTTCCTGAGCTTTGGCCTAATATACTAACAATCAAATCTAGATCCCCGAACAAACCCAAGAAGAGTTCATCAACAGCCTAATGGCGATTGGAAGGAATCTGAAGAATATCGGCACGAAAGAAGAACGAACGCAGAAACTGAAACTTGGATTAGAAGCGATGAATCAGAGCCTCCCAGCCGGAGTTTGGGTGCCGCTATACTCCAACGAAATGAAGCATTCAGTAGTCAGGATTCCTGAGAATTCAGGGTGTGTTTTGAATAGCAAGAATAAGGTATCTTAGCCAGGGAAACGGCGCAATCTAACCCTACTGGTTCCAGGCTCCGTACTGCATTTACGTAGAAGTTCTCGACGAATCAACGCAAGATAATTCTGGGGATTTCGGGACCAAATTGACGAGGACCGAATCCAAACAGATGCTTCACACTCCCGAAGACCCGTCAGCGTCAGTCATGAGCGAGCCGTGGCACGAGAAAGTGGCTCGGATCCGGGAAGAATCGCCTTATGGAAATGACCCAAGATGGCATCTTCTCCCCGTCATCGTGAAGACCGGGGATGACCTAAGACAAGAACTCCTGGCGTATCAATTCCTGACCGTTCTACAGGTATTTCTAGCCGACATTTTGGCAGTCCTGAACTGTTCATTTAGGATATCTGGAAAGACGAGAATTGCCGACTCACCCTACGACCCTACAAGATTCTCGTGTGCTCCGAAGATTCCGGCATGATCGAACCTATCGTCAACGCGTGCTCCCTGCACCAGATCAAGCGGAATCTTCTCCTGAACAGCGGGGACAGGAAGACTCAGCCAGTCTTGTTAAATCACTTCCTGGATAACTTTGGTCATGTGGATTCGGATGAGTTCCTCGACGCCCAGGTGAATTTCGTGCGGAGTTGCGCTGCCTATTGCTTAGCTTGCTACCTCCTACAAGTCAAGGATAGGTAAGTGGATCTGGCCTAGAGCACGGCCGCTCAATTGACCTTTTTAGGCACAATGGAAACATTCTCCTGGACACAGAAGGCCACATCATCCACATCGACTTCGGCTTCATTCTCTCCACATCACCCCAGAATCTCGGCTTCGAAAACGCACCATTCAAGCTCACTTCGGAACTGGTCGAAGTCATGGGCGGCGGACAAAGTGACATGTTCCTCTACTTCAAGGCGCTCCTCCTCAAAGGTTTGATGGCTGCCCAGAAACACCACAAACGCTTAGTTCACCTTGTGAAAGTCCAGATGTTGGGTAAGGAAACCGGTATTCCTAACCTCGCTTATGACCACCTTTTAGGCTCAAAACTACCCTGTTTCCAAGCCGGAAAAAGCGTTCTCGACCAGCTCGAGAAGCGGTTCCTCCTCAACGAATGCCAAGATAAGCTTTTGCAAGTCGTAGATTCGATGGTCGACGCCAGTTTCGACTCGTTTCGGACACGCTGTTATGACCGATTCCAGTACCTAACCAATGGTATCCTTTAGGCAATAAATGAACTAGTTTTGATATTTTTGGGGTCCGAATTTCGGGGTCTGACATTCCCATTTCACGTGATTTTTTTCGGTCATTCCACAAAAACAATCGATCCAACGTCCGATCGACGGGTGCTCACGGGTCCATCGGACCCCCGTCGGCGGCATAAAATCACGTTTAGTCATATTGAATATCTATTTGCCGTCATCGTGTATATTTAATTCCAAGCCAACTCATTGTTGCCACACCCACAAAACGATCCAACGACGACTGTCTCGACTGCTCTCCTCTCTATAAGAGCAATTTTTGGGTTATTTTAGGCCGGTCTCCTCGGAATGTCCCTAATTTTCCATTTGAAAAATGGGCTACTAATTTTGGGTCTGACCGCTCTTGTCCTGATTTGTTTGTCTATCCACAAGTGAGTTTTTTGGGTTGTTTTTGCCTTGGAACAGCGTTCTAAGCGCTAAGTTTTGAGTCTAGGGAGAACTTGGGCTTACGGCTGGCTTCACCGACCGGTTCTTGAGGGTCACGTGGACAGAGATGGGCTTTTTCAGACAGCAGGACGTGTGTCTAGACTCTGGACCCCATCGTTCGGGACAATCTCTTGTCTCAGAATGGCTCTTGATGTCTAGGAATTGTCTAGACACGCCGGCTCACGTTCCGGATGTCTGAAAACGTCCATTTGCTTCCAATCGACCCTTGGCAACCGGTCGGACCTCGACGTCCGACTGACCTTTCAGCTGTCTCCCACGTCTCTAATGATCCAATTTCAGACAATCCCACAGACATGAAATGTCTAACGTAACAACGACGTCAACCACGCCTGCACCGAGAATTCCGAACATCGTCGATTACGACACGATGAGGAAGAAGTTCGAAGTCACGCTGGATGAGATCAAGGAATACCGGGAGAACGTGAATTGCGCGAATTTGGTCGTTGAAGGCAACAGGGATTACAACGCGTTCAAGAAGGCGGAAAAGTGGAAATTCAACGATATCGAGTATTTCGACTCGTTTGGGACGAAACCTAATATGTAAGTTCTTTCTAGGCTTATGTGGATCATAGTTCTGTGGCCCTTATCTGTGGAAGTGTATGTTATCGGACCATAGGAAGCTCTGATGCCTGATTCCTAATTCCATTTTGGAACTCGTTTTTTCTCCCCATTTTTTATTCAAAAACGGGGCTGTGGGAGAGTGTAATGTATGCGCTGAGATCACGGACGTTGGTTTACAAGCGATGAAGTTGGTGTGATCACTACTGATCTTGTTATCTTGTTGCAGATGCCAAGAAATCACGCGGAAATTCTCCTTTGCCACAGAGCCGATGTCCCAGGAAGAGTTCGAATTCCCCCTGGCCTATAGCTTGCTTGTCCATGACAATGGTGTGCAGGTGAGTCTCTTCAAGTGCCTTGCTTAGCTCTTTTGCTCTTTTAGGTCCTCTTCCTCCTTAGCGCCCTCTACCAACCCCAAAACCAGTTCTGCATCGCCGTGGACGAGAGCACCAATGACGAGTTCAAGAGGCAGATGTTCCAGATTGGCGAGTGCTTCCCGAACGTCTTCGTCATGGTAAGCGAAGCCTGGAATTTCCTAAAACCTATAGTTCGAGTGTAGATCATCCCCAAGGTCAGATGGTGCGGATTCTCTGTTCTTCAGGGAGTCTACAGCTGTGTGGAATATCTGGCTCGACTCAAGGCTGACTGGAAGTACTACCAGGTGAGCGCAAGAAGCAGACCTAGCGATAATAAGGGTGGTTTCAGTATCTGAGCGGTGTCGACCTGCCCCTGAAAACCAACCTAGAAATGGTGCGGATTTTCAAGAAACTGAATGGATCTTTTAACGCTGGTCTTTATGATCTTCCGGCTAATCGTTACAGGGTAGGGAAGCTCAGGAAGCAGACTAATCCAAAGGGCATTTCAGCCCAACATGAGTCCTCCCCTGGTTCTTTGGAAATCGAGTCTCTCGGCGACGTTCAGCCGCGAATCGGCCAACTACATGGTCCACCACCCAAAGGTACAAGAGCTCTACGAGTACCTGAAAGGAGCCCTGTGTCCGGACGAAACCTTTTGGGCCACAATCGCTGGGAACCCAGCCGATGTGCAAATGCCTGGAGGCTTCAACGCCACACTCTTCAAGATGAAATTGACCGGCGATTGGGACAAGCAGTTGGCCACGAACAAGACGAAACTGTTGTCCAAGGAGAGGAGGTTTGGCCTTTTTGAGCCTGAGAAGTACTACATATCCAGGTATCAAGTTTGGTACACGTACAACTATCGGAAACTGAAATATCAGTGCTTCGGTGAGCAGCTCCGGAACTCGTATCATTGTAACCTGACGCATTCCAGGCAGATTCACAGCTGAATCGTGTGTTTTCGGAGTGGGCGACCTACCTTCACTCGCCAAGCGGCCAGAGCTCGTTGCTCATAAATTCTACCACAATATGCAGCCAGCGGCGTATTTCTGCCTCTACGAGCACGTCAGAAGAAGAGCGCTGAGGGCGGAAACGAATTTCAGTGTGGACGCCTACGGGGAACTACCTGGTCCGAAGCTTATGGCAGAAACGCCATTCGAAGAAATCGAATTTCGGGCGCCGGGTGGATATGAATTTTACTGATTTTGGAGATTGTTACGTAGTTTATCTGCACATAAAAGTATCGAAACCTGAGGATCTAAAGAAATCGAACGTCCAAGACTGACCAACAAGCGAGAATGATGGCCCGGATCGAGACCGAACTGCCGACATTTCCAGGTGTGTCTAGTTTTGAGTCCGACCTAGACATCGTTGTTGGCAATCTGTGGACACGTCACCCTGCGTGTCTAGACATGCCGCCCCACTGACCGGCTGTCGGAGAGCGTCCATTCGCCTCCAGTTAACCTCTGGCAACCGGTCGGACGTCTCGCTGACCTCCGCCGCAACCCTTGGATCACATCGCTTTCGCGCGCGGTTCTTTTGGCTAAAATGTTCCGATATTCCCATCAGAAAAGTGGACTCCTAATCTTGGCGCTGGTGGCTCTTGTCTTGATTTATTTGTCTCCTTACAAGTAAGTTTTTTGCCTGTGATTGGGGGAATGTGTCGGCGGTCTTCTGTTTGTTTCCCTTGTCTTCTACAGTCTGATTTCAGCAATATCTCAACGACGACGTCGACCACGCCTGCTCCGAGAATCCCGAAGGTTGCAAATCCCGAAACGGAGAAACTCGAAGTCACGCTCGACGAGATCAACGGTTATCGGGAGAACGTCAATTGTCCGAATTTGGTAGATCTCGACAGCAGGGACAACAGCACGTACGAGAAGGCGAAAAACTGGACGTTCAACGATAAAGAGTTTTTCGACTCGTTCGCGACGAAGCCCAATATGTAAGTTTTCTTGTCTGGGACGAATTTCTGTGCGATCATTTCAGGCCTTTTTACCTCGTTTTCCCATTTCAGATGCCAAGAAATCACGCGGAAGTTCTCCTTCGTCACGGAACCGATGTCTCAGGAAGAATCGGAATTCCCTCTGGCTTACAGCTTGCTTGTCCATAGCAATGGTGTTCAAGTAAGTGTTTTTGCGTAGCCAACTCCTGTTTAACAAGCTGCTATAGGTCCTCTTCGAACTAAGCGCGATCTACCAACCCCAAAATCAATTCTGCGTAGCTGTCGACGAGAGGGCGAATGACGAGTTCAAGAAACTTATGTTCCAAATTGGAGAGTGTTTCCCGAACGTCTTCGTCATGGTAAGGAAAGCTTGCATCATTTTCAAATCCAATGTTTGGTTTCAGATTGTTCCCAAGGTTGAATGGTGCAGATTTTCTGTTCTTCAAGGAGTGTACAGTTGTGTAAAGCACCTGGCTCGACTCAAGGCTGACTGGAAGTACCATCAGGTGAGCGCATGAACCAGAGTCAGTGAATAATCAAGGTGGTTTCAGTATCTGAGCGGCGTCAGCCTGCCCCTGAAAACCAACCTGGAAATGGTGCGGATACTCAAGAAACTCAATGGATCCTTTAATTCTGAGATTAGTGATTTACCTGCTGAACGTTACAACGTAAAATGAGCCTACGAAAGTGATTAATTCGTTAATCAATTTCAGCCTAACGCGAGCTCTCCTTTACCCCTTTGGAAATCGAGTCTCTCGGCGACGTTCAGCCGCGAATCGGCCAACTACATGGTCAACCATCCAAAGGTACAAGAGCTCTACGAGTACTTGAAAGGAGCCCACTGTCCGGACGAAAGCTTCTGGACTACAGTCGCCGGGAACCCAGCGGATATACAGATGCCCGGAGGCTTCAACGCAACACTCTTCAAGATGAAACTATCGGGCGATTGGGATAAGCAGTTCGCCACGAACAAGACGAAACTGTTGTCCAAGGAGACGAGGTTTGGCCTCTTTGAGCCTGAGGGGTACTACATATCAAGATATCAAGTTTGGGCCACCGCATGGTCGAATCGGTGCTCCGGTAGGCAGTTTCAGAACTCAAATTATTCTAATCTGACCAATTCCAGGCAGATTCGTAGCTGAATCGTGTGTTTTCGGAGTGGGCGACCTTCCTGTGCTCGTGAAGCGACCAGAACTCATCGCCCATAAGTTCTATTATGATACACAGCCAGCGGCGTATTTCTGCCTCTACGAGCACGTCAGAAGAAGAGCTCTGAAAGCGGAAACCAACTTCAGCGTGGACGCCTACGGGGAACTGCCTGGCCCGAAGCTTATGGCAGGAACGCCGATTGAAGATATCGAATTCTAACTGTTTCTTTTCTCTTTAACGTTATATAATTTATCTGCACATTAACGAGTAAATACACACGTAAACCCGTCTTCAATACCATAGAAACTGAGATCTCTGTCCAACTGGGAGTTCACTTCTGTTCGGCCTCCATCTGGGTCAACCGCTTCGACCGTAACGCGACTTGGGAGGAAGCGTAGAAGTCGGGACGAAACGCCGATCAGCTTCTGGATGCTCGTGTTGCGAGGAAACGAGCGTTCCACACATTTTCCTTTGAAGGTGAGTTTCAGGTTCAGGAGCTTCATTCCTCCTTGGTCGGCGACTTTCTCTTCAGGGTTCCCGTAGATTTTTTTGAGCCTAGAAACACAATATTTAGCCAAAGTCATAAGGAATTTACTCACCTGTCGATATCTATCCTATGCTCGTCCAAAACGGGTTCTCGGCCAAATCCATTAAGGAACGTAATTTCGGCATTTCGTCGCTCGACGGCGGTGATTAGGGAGTGATTGAGATTCTTCATTTTGGGCAACTTCGCAATCAGGGTCTCCCTTGAGTCGTTATTCGGCAGGTGGTCTATGGTCAGCGTTTCCAGGGAGGGCAGTTTCGAAAGCTCCGTGATTGAGGACCACTGGAAATAACACGTAAGGTAGAAAGAGATCTTTCGGAACTCACGTTTAGGATAGGATTGCCTGAAAGGCACAAAGTGTGGAGCTTCGGGAACCCAATGAAATCTCCGAATTCTATGGAACTAATCCCGCATCCGGCAAGATTCAATTTCGTTAATCTGAAACAGAATGATGATTCACGAAATCGAGCTGAAGCCAACTCACTTTTCCATCGACGATAAACTGGCCAAATTCTTGAAAGAGTCCAAAGCGTTTCCCTCAAGACTGAGCGTTTCGATATTTCCCAGGGCCGAGATGTCGATGTCGAATCCGGTGAGGCCAGTTTCTTGAAGGTGCAGTTCGGAAACAGCGAGAAAAGCGCGAAGGAACACTTGGATCATAGATTCCGTGAGGTGGCACTTGTTGAGGACCAGATGCTCGACGGGAGCTTTGACGATGCGTGGATCCAAGCCGAAATCCTTGTCGTGGATGAAGAAATTCATCCTAAAAAGGGAAATTTACGAACCGCTATAAACCGCTAGATCCTACCCAAGATTCAAGAGCCGTAAGCCAGGAAACGCTTCTAAGATATCCAGCAAATTCGACCATTTCGAGAGCAAGTTTCCGTAGAGATTCAGCTCTTGACAGTGTCTGAAAACCACGGCAGATGGGTCGCTCGGAGCTCGGCAAACTCGTCCATAGTCCAAGACGATGGCGTAGAGAAGTTCTATCTGTTTCTGCTTGGAGGCCGCGTCGTCGCAGAACGTTTCCACGGATTTGACGCCGATCTTGTGGGTCGGCTGGACGTTTTCGGATCCAATTGCGTATTTTTCCAGGATCTCGGAGAGAATGTCCGTCCCGGTTTTCAGGTTTTGGGCTCGGACAAAAGATCCACTTGTTGGGAGCCTGAAAATCAGATTTATAGGTTGAAAGCGCCTCAAAAGCTCGAACTACCTCGTTTCGAAATACCTAACTCCCTTCACAGATCCGTCGTGCTTCCCACGGCCTCCCTGGAACCAATCCACGCCGATCCATTCGTCTTTGTGTCCTTCGACGGGGCCGATGTAGCGCACTTCTCCGGCAGCCCTCTCAAGCTTCACGAAATCTCCGATTTCCATGTTCTCGCGGACACAAAATCGTGGATTCTCAGATGTTTTATAGCTTAAATTGGTCCCGACACGATTAGCGTGTGGGAAGTGATACAGCGTTGGGGAGTTGCTTCACCTGGAAAATCTGAGAAATAGCTCAAAGGCAAAGCTTCCCTTTTGGTTAGGAGCCGTTCAACTGCAGATCACGGGTCATTTTAAGCGCGAAACGGTGTTTTATAACAGCTTTTATTGGATTTGTGTTACCAGCACATTGTATCACAATTACCTAAGTGCATTGCCTGAGCTGCATTCTTCTTAGGTTCGGTTTTCGCTATAAGGCGGTACTTTTGAATATTTCGCATTTCAGGTCGTTTCTATTTTTAGAAATTCGGTGTTTTAGAGATCCGAAATTAGGGTATTTTGTGGCTTTTAGGTCGTCTAGGAATTTCAGGATTATTGCCTTTGCTAAGGCTCCGATTACATCCCATTCTAGGCTGTGCTCAATATCCTATCCGTGCGCTTCTAACACGCGATTTTGCTTGTGATTCCACGCGAATTCCTATCTGATTTATGCATGTTCTAGGCATCGCCCAATCATGGATGATTTCTTTGACGAAGAGGAGGTCCAGCACACCACCGCGCCGGCCCCACAAGTCATCGACCCAGAGGCCGTTGTGGCCGAAGTCGCGGAAGAAGAAGATCCAACGCGTCAAGCCACGCGAGATCTCCTGGCTTCCCTCAGCAACGCCTCGATCAAGCGCCCCCTCGACGAAGTTGTGAACGAAGAAGACGATGAGGATGCGCGAAAAGCGAAGGTCCGGAAGATGATGGATACCGAGGTGAAGAAAGAAGACGAAGAGGAAGACCTTATCACCGAAATGACGGACAAAAGCCGCGTGAGAATCGGCGTCCAGCAGATCAACACTGGAAGCGAGAACTGCATCCACGAAGTCGCGATTCCCATGGACGTTCCCCACGTGGAGCTGCAGGATACGAACCAAGAACCCGCGAAGTCCTATCCCTTCACGTTGGATCCGTTCCAGAAGGCCGCGATCCGATGCATCGAGAACAATCAATCCGTCCTGGTTTCCGCGCACACGTCAGCTGGTAAAACTGTCGTGGCCACGTAAGTTTCATCTTCTAAATCCTCAGCTAATGGGTAATTTTAGCTACGCCATCGCCAAAGCCCTCCGCGACAAGCAGCGTGTCGTGTACACGTCGCCCATCAAGGCCCTCAGTAATCAGAAGTTCCAAGAACTGAGCGCCGAATTCGGCGACGTTGGCCTCATGACCGGTGACGTGACACTCAACCCTGAGGCTTCCTGCCTTGTCATGACCACCGAGATTCTTAGAAGCATGCTCTACAGAGGATCGGAAATCATGCGCGAAGTCGGATGGGTCATCTTCGATGAGATTCACTATATGCGTGATCGAGGTTGGTTTAAGCGATTTCTAGGACATGTTTATACATCTTTCCTGCTTTAGAACGTGGTGTCGTTTGGGAAGAAACGCTCATTCTCCTCCCCGACAGCGTCCACTACGCTTTCCTCTCCGCCACCATTCCTAACGCTCTCCAGTTTGCCAGTAAGCGAATCATTTGTCCGATCTTTGGATTGATTTCCTCACTTTAGAATGGATCACCTATCTCCATCGCCAGCCTGTCCACGTCGTGTACACCGAGTACCGTCCGACTCCCCTGCAACACTTCATCTACCCCACCGGAGGCAAAGGACTCTACGAAGTGGTGAACGTGAAGGGTCAGTTCCGGGAGGACAAGTTCGTCGAGGCCATGTCCTGTCTCAGCCTCCCAGCCGAGAACGACGGCCGCGGCAGAAGAGCCGGCAAGGGAGCTTCCAGCGTGGTGAAGATCATCAACACGATCCGCGAAAAGGGTCTTCTCCCCTGCATCGTCTTCTCTTTCAGTCGTAACGACTGCAAAGCCTATGCGGATCAACTCAACGAGGTTGATTTCAACACCGGTAGGTCCAAATCCAGCTCTATTCGATCTTGAAATCAACTTTTACAGAAAACGAAAAGAAAATCATCACCGAGATTTTCACTAACGCCGTCACGCTTCTGTCTGAGGAAGACCGAAACTTGCCTCAGATCAACGAACTCTTCCCGCTTCTTCAGCGAGGCATCGGTGTTCACCACTCCGGATTGATCCCGTTGTTGAAGGAAACGATTGAGATTCTCTTCGGAGAAGGTCTTCTCAAGGTAAATTGGATTTTCAGACAGTTCAATCGTATGAGACACGGGTTGTCTCGTTAAGCTAATTAGCGGTTACAGCTTTGGGCCAGTGGCTGTTGGAGAGATCAGTCGTGTCTCATGAGCTAATTAGCTCCAGGGACTCTTATTCCAGACACATTGTCTCGTTTAGCTAATCAATGGATGAAGGCTAAACTTAGGAAAATTTAATTTTTGGAGTATGCAAATTGAGGGATCGGTTGGAGAGCCGAAGCTAATTAATGTGGTCGAAACGAGACAAATCCAGTCTCGATTTGTCCTCTTTTGAAGTTTTATTTCGGTTTTCAAATTTTGAGGGATCGGTCTTGTCTCGAGCAGCTAATTAGTGTCAAAAAGACCTGGCCTTTCTGGTCTCAGATGGCTTCATTTTGGTTCGCTGAGAAATTGAGGACTGGTTGTGCGAATTGAACCCTAAAACACGTGATTTCAGATTTTGTTCGCCACGGAAACGTTCGCCATGGGTCTCAACATGCCCGCTCGCACGGTTCTGTTCACGTCCGCTCGCAAGTACGACGGAAGCGACTTCCGCTGGGTCAGCAGCGGTGAATACATCCAGATGTCCGGTCGCGCCGGTCGTCGTGGAAAGGATGACCGTGGTTTGGTCATCCTTATGGTGGACCAGCAAATGGGCGCCGACGTTGCCAAGCAGGTCATCAAGGGCAAGACCGACCCTCTGAACTCGCAGTTCCGTCTGACCTACAACATGGTCTTGAACTTGCTGCGTGTGGAAGGCATCAACCCCGAGTTCATGCTGGAACGCTCGTTCTTCCAGTTCCAGAACTACACGCAGATTCCTCAGCTTATCAGAAGTACGTTCACGTTCATCTTTTACCGTTTTAACATGATTTTTTGCAGATGTTGGGGAAGCGAAACAGAAGCTGGAGGCCATGAAAGTTCCGGATGAGAATGAGTTCCTCGCCTATCACTTGATGGGCTCCAAATTGGAGGAACACGAAAGGGCTATTCAGAAAATTGTCATGATGCCTAAGAATTCAGTTCCGTTCTTCAAGGTTGGCCGTGTCATGCACGTAAGTTTCAGTTTAGATCACGTTTAGACAAGCCCGTTCTTGAGATAACCACCCTTACCTTAATCCAAGATCCATCTTCCTAAAGTCCCTTATTTTTAGGTCAGAACGGACTCTGCCGACTTTGGACCCGCAGTCATGCTTGGTTACACCAAGAAGCCGAACCCCGACGATCCGAGCCTTATTGTCTACATCCTCGAGCTGGCACTCTTCGTGTCAACTCCTGTGGATGCTTCCCAGAAAGGATTCCGATTGAACGACTTGAAGCCGGTGAACTGGGATACGCATAAAGATGTAAGTGTTCATTAGAACGTTTCTTGACGATAACGTCTTATTTCAGGCCTACGTGGTGATGCTCAACGTGACCCTGGACTGTGTCCAGTCGATGAGCAGCGTTTGCCTCCGTTTCCCAGACGACCTCACCACTCCCGATTCCCAAAAATCGCTAGTCCGGATCTTGCGTGAGAGCCGCAAGCGCTTAAACGGCAAGTTCCCGGAACTGGACCCTCTGAGGGATATGAAGCTACGCGATGACGAGCTGGAAAGACTCGTGGAGCAGCGTAGGCAGCTCCGCGAGCGGAAGGACAACCATCCGATCAAGGCGAGGAAGGATTTCCAGGAGTGCATGAAGAAGCTCGAGCACAAGCTGGAGCTGACTCGAGCACACGAAGCGGCCATGAAGCTTCTGAAGGATGCTAAGGACGTCCTCCAGAAGGGCGAGCTTAACTGCCGCACAAGGATTCTTAGGCGGCTGGGATACTGCACGGAATCTGACGTCATCACTGAGAAGGTAAGGATCTAAACGTCAGGCTTAGGATAACAGTGTTATCTTAGGGTCGTGTGGCTTGCGAAATCGGAGCAGCCGACGAATTGGTCCTCACAGAGATGCTCCTCGCTGGCGTTTTCAACAAGATGTCACCTGCTGAAACTGCCGCTCTGCTCTCCTGCTTTGTGTTCCAGGAGAAGTCGAAGAACCAAGTTCCCGAAGATCTCCAAGGCCACTTCCGCACACTGCAGGAAACCGGGCGCCGTATCGCAAAGGTTTCGGCTGAATGCAAGCTTCAGTTGAACGAGGAGAAGTACTTGGAATCGTTCAACCCTGGCCTCATGGCTGTTGTCCACGGTTGGTGCTCTGGAAAGACGTTCCAGGAGGTCGTGAAGATTGGCAACACTCTTTTCGAAGGTAAGGTCCAGGTCCGTTCAGCCGATAGATTAATCCTTGCCGTTTCCAGGAAGTATAATCCGGTGCATGCGTCGGTTAGAAGAACTTCTCCGAGAGATGCGGGACGCTTCTGCTGCTCTAGGAAACGAGGAACTGAAGGCGCACTTCGAAGCTGCGCGTGAAGCCCTCCGTCGTGATATCGTCTTCGCAGCTTCGCTCTACCTTTGATCGACCCGAAATCCTTGTTTGTTGTTATGTGTTGTGCTCGTGCCGGATCTTTGTGAATTATTGTTGAGTTTGATGAATCTATGATCGATTGAAAGGCGTCCAAGTCTCCCAAACCCTGAAACTCATCTCCGTCAGAGACGCTTTTATTCCTCAGCAGATAATATGTACAAAGCTACATGGCCAAAATGATAATAATGATTCTAATGCCCCAAGGGCCAAAATAACTTCGCCGCTTCTCTTCTAGTTATCCTTCAAACGTGACTCCAGGTAGTCCAGGATTTCGGTGAGATTCTGCGCGTTTTCGGGATTCCAAATCCGGCGGCCACGGTTGTGGATGAAGCCGATGCAGTCGAACAGGGCGTCGATCTGGAAATTTAGGGATTAGACACAGGAAACACAAGGGTGAGTAAACTTACGTCCTCAATCTCAAAGATCTTGTCGTCCTTGGTCGGTGCAGGCTGCGTGCGTTCAGGCTCGCTGGGTTCCGCCTGGAAGGGCTCAGGCTGGATGGGCGCAGGTTTGATGGGTTCAGGCTCGCTGACCTAAAACAGGGAATGACATTAGGAGATTCTCAAGCGAATCTTACCTCAACCACAGGCTCAAAACGCGCTTCCAGCCGAGGAGATGGTGCAGGCTGGACGGGCTTAGGCTCGATGGGTGCGGGCCGGTTGATCTAAACGAGAAACAGAAATTAAGGTATTCGAAAGCTCTTCATACCGGAGCCGAACGAGGAGATCCACGACGACCACGGGCAGAGCGGAGTTGAACGACAGGAGCTTTCGCAGTTGGTTTGTCGAACTGGTCCTGGGAGGTGAATTCAGGGTCTCCCGGCTTCACGGATTCGAAGCTGAACTCGTCGTACTGAAACTTGAAAATGGAGCCTAGGAATGTGAGAAACCGACTTACGTTGGGATCCAGAGGGGTCGAATCGAGGTCATTGGACGCCATCGCCTTCATCCAGGACACACGGCCTCCTCTCGGCTTTCCTCTGCCAGGATTTGGCCATTTTCCGGTGGCCTCGGCATTGTTCTTCTGAAAATAGGGATCTCTTAAGTCATGCAAATAAGGAAATTGAACTGACCTGCCAATAGGAAGGCGGCTTGGAGGCCGGCTGTGGTCGAGCTTGGGCTTGAGGCATCGGAGTGAATCGCGGAGGAGGAACTTCAGGCTGGAACAGTGGAGAGCCGAGCAGAGTTCGAGCTTGAGGCTGGAAGTCCGGTGCAGGTTGACGCGCCTGGGGAACGGTGGCAGCTTGTTCAGCTGGAACTTCCTGCGGCTGGGGGACTGGAGTAGCTCGCTGGGAAGGCAGGTGAGCCTGGAAAGCCGGCGCAGGCTGACGAGCCTGGGGAACTGGTGCAGCCTGTTGAACCGGAGCCTGCTGACCCTGGGAGACCCGCGGAGCAGGACGAGGCCGACCTCCGACTTCCAAAACGTGCTTGGGACCCGTGTATTCGGGTGCAGCCGCTTCGTAGTCTCCCTGGTAGGTAGAGTTGCTGATGGAGGCGTCCCGTTCCTCCAAGAGCTTTTGGAGCTGGAAAAATCGAGTTTTAAGAGTTGAAATTTGAGGATTTTAGACTCACCTGCTGCTGAAGAATTTGGACGTCGTTTGAAAGAGGATCCCGGGATCGAGTAGCAGGCGCAGCGGGCGGAAGACGGCGAACCGCTGGCTCAGGAACCGGGACATCTTGCTGGGCAGGAACCTCGGCCTGGAAGACGGCAGGAACGACGACGCGGTTGAGAGGCGACGGAGGACTCGGCATGTCCTGCTCAGGTTCCAAAGGACGTGCCGGGGGAGCTTGAACCTGGGACGAATTGGAGTCCGAGTTCGAAGGTCCCAAAGAACGACGCGCGGAGAGCAGCCCGAAGTCATTCTGCAATAAATACGTCAATTCTGGATCACAAAGTGGTAAAAGACATACCTGGATGGGAGTGGCGCACGCAGGAGCTCCGCGCGTCGTGCCGCGTCCTCGCGGGATGCCTCGAGAGGCTCTGATTCCACGCGGAAGACCTCGCGTCACCGGTGGAATCGCCCGAAACAGAGGTTGCTGAAAGAGGCAAAGTCAAAAATTTTAAAAATAGAGAGCGACTTACCTGGTTCTCAGGGCCGACCAGAATCTGGAGAGGCTGGAGATCCACGGGAGGGGCGTCCTGCGCTGGCGTTGACGGGGCTTCAGCTTGAGCGGCCAGAGGTTGGTAGGCCGGGGGAGCTTGGATCCCAGGCGCGGCTTCGGAGACCGGAGGAGCCGGAGGCGCCACGGTTGCAGGCGTTGTTCCAGGGCGGAAGACGGGCTCCGGCCGCTCGGAGAATCCTCGACGTCGGTCCTGGTCTCGGAGGAGCTCCAGGAAGGCGATCGCCTGGACGACGTCGATCTGGAAATTCTCCGGCAGCTCGGGGACGTTAGGAATCGATTCCATGACGCCCAGGAGCCACTGGATCTGAAGCCAAGAGAGAACCTTAAGAACGAAAACCAGAAAATCGCTTACCTGATCCGCGGTCATTCCCAGGATCGGAGCGCCAGGCGACGCGTCAGGAGGACCGGTGCCGCTGTCGCGGGCAGGAATTGACGCCATGTTTTGAGATGGCAGACCTGGAACAAAGGAACGCGTTAGAAATCAGTTCTGTACGACAGAAACACGCATAAATTAATCGCGAACACAAAAACACGAAATTCAGAGGTCAGCAAAGCGGCAGAAATGAGTACAGAGCGACGAAGAGCGATGTGCCATTTAGGCTACCGAAAACAGGCAGTTTTGCAGCCGGTCCCGCCACGAAATCGCCTTTCAACTTTGAATTTTGCAGCGGCGGTGAAAACGGGCATTTTCCGGAGATTTCCGTGTTCAAATGAGACGCGAGGTGTCTGTTTTGAAGCCGTTGTGAGTCTGCCAGACTTGCGGAAGGTCTGGAACCGACTTGATATGGGATTGGAATCAATTCCACCTTGTCGGACGTTCCTCAGCGGTCGGTTTTGGCGTCTTTAGACACGTTTGCTGGTAGATCGATCTCCGAGACGAGACAGGCCTGGTCTAACACAGTGAGCACTTGGATCCTAGCGAATGGAAGCTTCAGGTGGCTTGTGGAACCCACCGAAGTCGCTGAAAGTCCTACAATGACTCGTGACTGGATTCGCACACTCATAACAACTCTGTTTAGGCCATGTGGGACTCGGAATCCAAGTTTCGCCCAAATTCAGCCAGAATCCCAAAGTCAATTTCTTGTTTTCGCCGAAATGTAAAATTTAGCGTAGCAAATCCGCCTGTTTACGTCTGGTTGCATAGAATTCTACTCATAAAAGAGAGCTTCCAGCACCCCACAAATCACAGCTTCGACATCATCCCGACAGCATCTCTCAATCGACTCGTTTCAGATTGGGACTTCAGATTGGGAATGGCATCTCGCTCCATCTTCGCTCTTCTCAGCGTCGCCTTCGTAGCCTGTGAGTGGAGAAGCCGGAAAGAGCTGAAGATTTCCGGTTTCAGGGGGCTGACTTTGGCGCCTCGTTCAACGGAGCCGCCAACGTGGCCGTCGATCTGAAGGCTGCAGGTAGCCTTGGATCCAGTGCTGACGCGGACTTCGGCGATTTGGGTGAAGCAGGAGACCAACTGTCACCCTGAATTCTCCCTTTAGGTGCCTTCAATAACGGAGTGGACGCCGACGGCGTCGTCAACGGAGCCATGGGATCTGCTTTTGGCGCGGCCGACGGAGCTAACGACAATGTCAACGGAGCCCTCAACGCGAGTCCCAGGTTTCCGGGCAATATCGGCGCAAGTGGCTCTGTCAACCTTGGTGGAAATCTTGGCGGCGCAGGAAGTATCTCCGGAGACACCGACGCTTCGGACGAAGTCGAATTGTTGGAAATTCTCCTTGGACTCTTCAGCGGACTGGATTCCGACGAAATCGACAGTATCATAGATGCGGCCGATGGAATCTCTGGGGAACTGGACACGAGTGGAATCGTCGATGACGTGGATGCCAGCGGAATCGCTAACGGCGCTCTTGGATCGGCCTCCAGCATTCTCAACGAAGCTCAAAACTCCGCTTGGCGCCTTTGACGCCGCTTCCAACGTCAATGGAAACGTCAACGGCGCCGCAAACGCCGCCGCCGGAATCGGAGCCCAGGCCGGAGCCGCTCTCAACCAATGGAATTGCTGGATCTGCTCAGGAAGTCGTTAGCGACGCGGAAAATGCGGCCAATGGAGCTGTCGGGAACATCGCGGTCAATGCCAATCCCAGCGCCTCGGCCAACATTAATGGAAACGCTGACGGATCAGCTGATGTTGTTGGACCCGCTGTCGGCGCTATTGGAGCTGGCGGAGAAGCCTGATTAGCTCTTAAACAAGCTGATCATTTGTGATTTTGGAAGAGCTAATGAAGGAATATTTCTGAGCACCTGAAAATTGCAATTTTCAGTCCTTCCCTACATCACCAAACCAGAATTCGAACATAAACCACAAGAGTCAAATTTCAGTCTGCTCAAAAATTATAAACAGTGATTCCAAAGTCCCATGAAACTCTTTTTCCGCTCTCCGCCAGACGCTGAAACCAAATGCTCTAGCATGGATCGTCTGCTCTTCCTCGCTGGACTCTCTGTCTTGGCAAACACTGTCTTAACCCAGCATTGCTACCAGGATGAGTGGGCCATAGAACAGCCTGACCAAGATCCCCACTGTCTTCCAAACAAGGTCTGGCGTTCCTATGCAACCAAGAACTGCGGAGAGGTGAGACCAGTAAAACTCAAAAGTTCAGCCTGGTTTTCAGGACATCAAAGACGTCGTATTTGGTCCAAGTTGCGACCAAGACCGATCTCAAGGAGTCCGTTTCGTGTGCTGCCAATATCCGAAAATGGAAGCCCATCCTGCGAGCATGAGATCGCTCGGAAATCGCTTCTCAGGTATCCTGAAGGAAGTTTATCTGGTCAAGAAGGATCTGGACAGTTTGCTCACCTTGAATGAGGAGACCGCGAGGAACTTCTTCCGGCAGCGGAACGGCACGAACATCGACCACGTGGACACGAGAACTGATTTTGAATACGACGACTCGTATCTCCACTTTCTGAGAAGTATCCTGATGAAGCCATGGACGGATCTCCATCTTCATGGAACCATTGAGAAGGGAAAGGACTTTGCGAGTTTTCGATCTCGGTTTGAGGAGATTGTGACTCCAGAGGGTAATCTGACCGTCACATCCAAGTTCCTCTCGCTACAGAGCGTCAAAGCATTTTACGACTTCTTTGGATCTAAAATTGTTGTCGACTGCTATTTTACGTCTTTGCTCAATACCCTCTTTGGCTCCAAAACGATCAGAAAAGACTCTCATTACTGTCGTCGGTGCTTCCTAAAGAACCCACTAAGAACCGGCCTGTTGACTAATCTATCCTGGAGCGACGAAGTGAAAAAGGAAGCCGGTAGGGGACCGTATCTCAACTTCAAAATCTCAGTTTTGGCTGATTTTAGATAGATACTGGAACGACACGTTTCTCCATGGGATGTGGTTCATCCCTGAGGATGACTTGGAGACGATCCTTCAGAAGCCAAACGTCACTAATGCGGTCTTGGAGTACTACCAGAAGAACCTTGTCACCCTTATCGAGAAGGACCTGAAGACCCCAAAGAAGGTTTCCGGAGGATTCTTGAGCTACCTAGTCATGATCGGAATCGGGTTCATTCTGCCCATCGGGGTCAAGAAGGTCTCAGAAGTCCAAAGAGGGAAGAGCCGCCGTGATCCCC
>KN166434.1:24135-36394 GCA_000757745.1 Steinernema scapterisci | reverse complement strand
GAAATCAATTGGGCTCTGCCCGCGTAGGTTCGAATCCTGCTCGCTGCGAACATTTTTGGCATTTCATAGATTTTTTTAAATTTAGGTTTTTTCAAGACTTACTTTCAAGACTCAAGACTCAAGGCGCAGGAAAACAGCTTGAAAAGCGCAGGAAAACAGTTTCATTCAAGTCTTTTAGGACAAGTTTCTCGATTTTTGATGACTTTGATCCGTCGCCCCATTCTATAATTCACGGCTTTTCCAATTGAACCTTTCTGTGGGCACCTCTTCTTTGAACCCTCTGATCTTTCCCAAGCCTTTCCCCCACTATTCACCCGAATCCCTTTGTTCCCCAGCCTCTACATTTCCTCGTTTTATCGCATTACCCCCAATCAATTCTCGCTGGATCGCGCCACAAGTGGTTTTGGGGTTAAGCAGTAAAAATGATTACGTGGGTCGCCGAGGTTTCTTATCGGCAAGGAACAGGCGACGTCGATGAAAGTGGTTCCATTGGTGGTTGGGTCAAAGCGACGCCGCTAACTAAAAGGCGATTATGTGAAAGTCGAGGCGCCCTTTGCACATTGATTTGTGTTGCGAAAATTGGAAGTTGCGAAAGGCTTGAAAGGTTCTTCCGGCTTGAGAAAGTGATGCAAGAGGTTGCTCCGTAGAGGTCGTCTTCTTGAGGAGAGTCAGGAGCATTGGTTTTGGGTTGACTAGCGTCACTTTTGGATTGTCAAGCATATAATAGCCGGTATCCCTCAGGTTGCCGTCAGTAAACACACATAAGGCAACGCTTTCGAAGACTCCAGTTTGCTCCTAAACATAGAGGGCTTCTAAGCCGACGACAAGAATGACAATCCGATCAAGAACACAGCAAAATCTGCGACTTCCCATTCAGCTTAGAGTTTAGAGGACATGGGGATGAGCCACATCATTGATGTCAGGTTTGACATCCTGGCCGTATCAGCCCTGCACCCCAAGATCCGGTAATCCTAATGTCAAGCCTCATTAGCCTCACTGTTCCAAAACCAATGCTAAACCTGAAAAGTCCGAATTGAAGCCTTTTTGACCGGGACTCTATGACCGGCCCAACTCGATCCTCACGCCACATCTCTTTAGCATCGCTTTCCTCCTTAGCATCACATCAACTGCACATAAGCACTCCTTCACATGACTCCTTCATACCGATATCCTGATAGCCATGCCCCCAGACGTCCACCAAATCGTCCAAGAATGCCAGCAGCTTCTGTTAAGTCAGATCAAAATCAAAAATGACGAAATCACAACTCTCAAGCAACAACTAGCTGATTCCCAAGCTTCTCTGAAGACCGTCAAATCAGAGAATGAGGACATCAAGAACGACTGCCAGAGCCTCTGCACGAATTTCAAGAAGCTGGAAGACGAGAGAGTGGTCCTCCAATCCAGTTTCGAGAGACGGATCCAAAAGCTTCAAAGCAATCATGAGACCGTGGAACGCATCTTAAGGAACAAGGTGAAGGAGCTGGAAACTGAAAACGAGGAGCTCGAGCGTGCAATCGACGAAGAAGACAAAGTCCTTGAACAGCGTTTCGAGGCATTTCAGACCCAAAAGAAGGCTTTGGAGAAGGAGCTGAAGGACGCCAAGGACAGAATTCAGCTTCTGGAGAAGAGCGGAGACTCGTTTAAGGAACATAACCAAGGTAGCCTGGATCTGAAGCTTCAGCTGGATCAGGAGATCCAAAAATCGGCTCAGATGCAGGCTGAAAACAAGAAGTTGGAGATAGCCAACAAGGCTCAGGAAGACAGGATTAAGGAGCTAGAAGACGAGCGGCTTAACGAGGAGGTCCAAGATCAACGCCTAGCCGAAAATGCGGCTTTGAAGAAGACCCTAGAAGAACATAAGGCCAAGATTAAGGAACTGGAACAGGCAGCAAGAGATGTCGAGGATCAGAATGAGACGACCTCTAAGGAGAGTCTAAGGCAACATCTGGATTATGACAGGACTATCCAGAATCTGAAAGCTCTGGTTTCCGAGAGCGCTCAAATCAGTGAAGCTCGGACCAAAGAGTTAAGGGTCGCCAAGGACAGAATCCAGGATCTCGAAACAGCCGAAAAGGCACTTCACGACGACCTCAAAGAACGCGACCAGAGAATCCACGATCTCGAGCGTCAGCTGGATCAGAGAACCATTGAGATGGAGTCTGAGAAGGAAGACGTCGAGTTCAACGACAAGGTCGAGAAGGAGAAGATGAAGGCCAAGATTAAGAAACTGGAGGACAAAATCCAGCAGCTCCGAGGAATCGAAGAAGCCCACGCCAAGTGTGGTAAGCATCTGACAACGTCTCAAGCCGAAAACGCGACTTTAAAGAGCGAGCTGGAAGGTTACAAGACCTCAATCCAAGACCTTGAACAGGCTGACAAAGACTCCAAAGAGCGGGAGATGACCGCCAAGGAGAGACTAAGGCAACCAAAGGATCATGATGGAATCCTCCAGAACCTGAAAGCTCAGTTAACCCAGAGAGTCCAAATTGAGAACGACTTACGGAAAGAGCTGGAAGAAGCCAAGGACAAGCTTAAGGATCGAGAGAACCTAAAACATGTTCTCAAATTTTACCAGAACCGAAGCAAGGAGAACGGAAAGGCCATCCAAGAAGAGAAGGAGAGAGTCTTGAGGCGTGACAAGACTATCCAGGAGCTAAAAAAACAGCGTAATCATCACAAAATGGAAAGGGACAACGCAAAGATTGACCTCGAAAAGCTTAAGTCTCACATTACAGAACTGGAGAAGACCAATCAAGACCCAGAATCATCAAGCCCGCTCTCCTCAAACGTCTCATCTCCCCCTTCGGTCCAGTCTTCAAACAGCAGCACCCTGGATTCTCTTCTTAAGCAGATCCGTGACATGGAATGCAAACTCAGAACCCAAGAAGAGGAAATTGAGCGTCTCAACAAAACAATCACTGCAAACAACGAGAGATCCAGACAACAGCTTCAGATCGAGGAAGCCGAAAAGGCGAACCTCAAAAGGGTGAACATGGATTTGATGAAGCGTTTGGGAATGACGACCACTCAACACAGCAGCCCTACACCCGTTAATCAAGCTTCGGCAAATCCGCAGTTCAAGCCAAGACCTAAGAGGACACCTTCTAAGGTGACGTTTAGACAGGAGCCGCAAGCGAAAGTTAGAAGAAGCAACTAGCAGGAAACCAATAAAAATTTCAAATCCAACTTTTGTCTTAAGACCATTCACAGGGATTTCTGACGTCGACTTGGAACAGTTACCAGATTCATCGAACCCTCCATGAGTCTCAGCTTAGTCCGAGACATTTCCGCCATTTCGAATCCTAGCATATCTTGCAGAATAAGGCAAATCGGAGATTTGGAGATGTTGTGTTTGGGCCTATCCCATTAGCTCAATTTCAGGCTTCACCGGAGGTCATAACCCTCTAACTCGCAGAGACCACCTCGTCTTCTAAAACCCATGATTTCCTCCTGTTCCTCACCCCAAACTTCTCTCTCTCTTTCCCAACCCACTTCTTAATCAATCTGCATCCCGACTGTTGTTTACACCGCGCCCAATCAGGCCACGTCTTGTGCTCCCATCCCATCTACTTCCCGTCTTACCCCCGAGTCTCAACCCACACGATATGCCGTCGACAACTGAGAGGATTTGAACAGGAGAATCTTGATCCTGGGTTAAAAATCCACAAGGCACTTTTTGCTTTTGTGTAAAACGGCCTCAGATCTAAGCTGTCGCAACAGGACGTCTTTGAAGAAGTTCGGAGATGCTGCAAACACATGCCGCCGGGTCGCTTAAATTAGCAGACTTCGGCGGAGGTCTGAGACAACTGTTCCACGGCGAGATCAATCCGACCATTGTCTTCTCCGCCTCGTGCAGGCAGAGAGCACAATTCTTAGTTAATGTTGTCTGTGTTGCGGGTTTCAGGCACCTTTTTATTAAGGTCTGATTTCAGGATTAGACCATGAGGATCCTCTTGATCGGGTTGTGCCTTGTTGGCGTCCTCCTAGCGGTAAAGATAAGGAACATGAGCGATGAGGCTTCCACTGCAGCCCCTAGGAAAGAGACGGAGGTTGGCTGACTTGCAAAATTGGGTCTCAAAGCTTAGGTTTCAGAGTGAAAGGCTCAGAGACGCGGAGGAACACGCCGCACAAGAGTCTAAGGACTTTGTTTACAAGGTAGGTCGTGAAGGGTTGGATGACCTGAGTTAAGGTCAAGAGATTTCAGTACTTTGAGAAACGCCGAGCCGAGATCGCCAACGGCGGAACCAGCCGACCTCCAATCAAGGTTTCCACGAAGGCCAAGAAACAAGTCATCCATAAGATTTGCGGAAAACAGGCGATCATGGAAACCATCGAGTCTCTTTGCGGGAGTCTGGACGAGATTGATATGCTGAAATACGCCCGTAAGCTAAACTTTGACGTCGGATAGTTTAGAAATTGCCATTTTCAGCCTTCGCGACTGGTTTCTACTACCTCAAGACGAGCCACAACCATTGCTGTCACTCTGGCTGCACTCTTCGTTATCTGGAGAGCTTCTATTGCAAAAAGGTGTTCCTTGATTAGGATTGGAAGCTGGAGACAGGTCTTGGAATGCCCGTATTGAAGTTAAATGTGGTCTTAAGTTTGAGCTTGAACGTGGTTTTGTGATTTCACAGAATAAATGAATTTTCTAGGGTCTCTGAAATCTTAGAACAGGAGCACCACTGAGTATGCCTTGGTCCGTTCAGTGTTCCTTTCTCGGTTCTCGTGCAGTCTCTCCCTCCGCATAAGCGCGAACTTAATCAATCCTGCGCTTTAGACGTCAGGAGACCTGAACCTAACAGATCTTCAAAATCGCCAAATTGCACTTCTGATCCACTTTCTATAAACTCCCACTCCAAAGAACAATTTCGCTTAGTACGCTGATCCATTTCTTGCATCTGACAGCTGAACCTTTTAGTCATTCACGGCCTGAAAATGACATTTTGACGCAAACCACATTCCTCATTTCCCAATCTATGTATTTGAACCTTAGTCCCCGATAACCTGGTCCAAATTTGAAGCACCAATCTCAAGTTCCCAACAAACTCTTAAAATAAGTTTCATGTTGTTTACGTGTTAAAGTCGAACTTGCACGTAAACACAATTAGCATTGTGTGCCTTTGTAATCTGAGCCTAAAAATAGCAACTTCTAACTCTAATGTGACTCAGGGCACGTAAGAAACGTACGTTGCCCTTAGCTCACTTTGATGACATTCTGAGGGGAAGTGCGACAAAATAGTGCGTCATTAGAAGCGTTTAAGGTTGTGTTTAAGCTTAGATTTCAGGGCCGGATTGATAGTCAGCTCGAGCTGGGAGCGATCTGAACGCAAGCCCTAAGCCGCCTCAAAGTGGGCTCCAAAGGTGCTAGGACCAGAATAACCCAAACGAGGACCCCCCTACCACTATCAATGACCCCTAGAAACTCATAAAACAAGCGGTCCAGATTGACCAAAAGCGCGCCAAAAGTTGCGCCATAAGTTTGTTCAAATACTTCCCCGACCTTCCTTATCTCCGCGTCAATACCATCCCTACCCATCCCTATCCCGCATGGCCCCCGTCTTGCCGATCACCTGGTTTCTCCTTTCCCTTTCCTTGTCAGCATCCTGTTTTAGATCACTTCCTCTCCCCGCGTGCTAGTCGTGCTTGTTTTTCCGCCATTAGCGCGTCTCTTCCAGATAAGCACCGTAGCTAGGGAACGCACTCAGTTTGTAAGCCGATTCCATGACTTGTGACCCAGAGGGCTGCAAACACGGAAGACCGCGGGCATCAAAATATTATTCCCTATTTCTTGCTAGTTTGGTTTCTAATCGCGGGGTTGTTTGCGCACGTTTAGGGTCTAAGACACTAGCTTGCAATTTTAAAGAATTCCGCCGCTTTGGCGCATTCCACGGACGTGCTTTGAGACGGAATCGTCGGCTGCACACGGGGTTCTATCGGGCCATTCGACGGCGTGATCGGTCTTTTGCATAAGGGTTGATAACGGGGAAGCGCGGGGAACTTCGGGGAGCGGAGAACCACGCGGGGTCGTGGGAGTCTGGGAGAGCTAAATGTGGGGATCAGGGTTAGCTAAGCTAGAGGTTCCTAGGTCTTAGAATCCCAAGAACGTAATCGAGCAATCTGACCTTTGAATCACGCCTTATGGCAGCCTTCCTAAGACGAAACCTTTCCCAAAGCTGTTACTGAGAAAAGCCATAAACAACAGGAAATACCTGATTCGAGTCTCCTTTGGGAAGGTGAGATGGGAATCCTGTTTACGACTGCCACCTTCAGCTTGACGTTTTCTCACGAGTCGTTTTCTCGATTACACCCAAGTAGTCGACTATACTTGGCGGCGTTTTGAAGAGCGGTCTGATAAGTAAAATGGGAGTTTGGGTTCTTCCCAGTTTCGTGGTTTTTGGGTTTGTGCTCTCCTAGTCTCTTTGAACCCAGCGCAGAGATCTGAGCACGCCTAGATCTGTCCCCAGGATCTTAACCTTCTAGGAACCTAGGCCTTCTTCATGACCTAAACTTGACATTTTCAAACTCAGGATTCCAGAAGTCTCAATTTCAGCTGCCTCTGACCACCTTCGTCCCTCTAGAAGTCCCACTTCCCCGAGCCCCCAAACCAAAAACCCCGTGCTCAGAGAGCTGTTCACGGCATGTTTGCATTGCTGGCGCGACGTCTCCCCCGGACTTCTCGCTGGCTGCCAGCACACACGGTAGATAAACGTGGCGCGGTGATAAGACGGGGCGACAACGGCGACGGCAAACAAGCCACGACGACGTTGCTCCGTTTTTCCGGGTGCTAAGCCGCTTTACGAGCGTAGACGTGGAAGTTTGAATGTGGGGAGACAGGGTTACGGTAGGATCAGGAGCTCGCAGAACTGGCAGGAAACGGGTCTGATGGCTAGCCAGGTTTATGGACAATAGACTCGCAGGGAGCCAGGAACGAACTTATACAGCTTAGGTTTGAAGTCAGGCTTCTTAGACGCGTGAACTCTGCTGGAGTCAAGCGGGGACATTGAGATCCGGACTTCCGAGAAGCTCGAGATTTTGGTTTGAACTTGTAAATTTCAGGATTTTGGAATTTCAAGCTCAAGTTTCAAGCTGAGATTGGCATCCTGAGGCCTAGTTGCGTGGATCTGATCAAGGTCATCCTCTCCCTGATCGCCCATGTCCTCGATTCCGTCACCCCCAGGGCATTATCGACTCGTATTCCCGACCTGTAGTCATGATCAGTAAGACACTTTTTACTCGCTATCGGAAACGAGCGAGCGAGAGTAAGAGACTACCCAAAAAAAGAAACCCTGCCGCGTGTCTCGGTCCGCCCTTTCCTCTCCTGACGGCTTCAGTGCCCTCCCCTCTTTCGCTGATAAAACTTTGCATTTAAATGGCGCTCCAGGGCACTTTTCAGTTCAACTCGTCACCGTCTAGCCTTCAGATCCTGAGCTTCAGACCTTTCTTCTTCGCCTTCAGGACTCCCATCGAGGCCGTGTAACTTCTCCTCGTCTTCACCGGACGTCGTTGCCTTTCCGAGACCGTGGTTCTCCCCCTTCTCCCAGATCCTAGATCCTCGACATCCTGATTAATATGGTAAGCCCTCTTTACCGTATAATCATCCTAAGGTTCCCATTTCTAGACCACCATGCTCAAATCCGCCGCCCTCATCCTCCTCGTCACCCTGTCCCTTGTTTCCCAAATCGACTGCCGTTTCCAGCGAAGCTACAAGAGGAACTCTCGCGACGACTTCCTGAAGTCGATCGCCTTGGTAAAGGTAGACCAAAGCTCCGAAACCCTTTTCTGAACCTAGCTGACTTTAGGAGCGTGAACTCGAACGTCAGGAAATACTTGACTTCTTCAGGCCGAAAAAGCTTTGCGGGGCCTTTCTTCTGGACGAGCTCGTTGAGCTCTGTCCGGACAATGCGTCCATCGCCAAATTCGAGAGTAATCAAATCAGCACGTTTTAGAACTAGCTATAAGTACTCAATTTCAGTCAGCCCCGAAGAACTCTCCCGCGTCGTCAAGGACTGCTGCACCCACGGATGCTCCCTCGCCCGCCTTCAAGTCATTTTTTGTCTTTGAGGCCTTTTTTATTGTAATTTTTTGTTTATTGAGTAAATAAATAGTTTAGTATCTGTTTTGTGTCTTGGATTGGGTCCACGTAAGATGTCTGAGGCTTCAAATAAACGATTGATTGAGCAGTTTCCAAGTGCAGGGAGAACTTCCTCACTTGTTTGACTTGGCTGAAAAGTTTGAGTTTTGGAACGTTTCTAGTTGAGGTTTGGGACGCTGGGACCAGCACCGTAGTAGTGTATCATATCCCCAATCTCTCGAACCTTAGTTTTAGAGACCACTTCTTGAGTTAGAAAGATCCGATTTAGCGTCAAATTGCTTTGTAGGTCTTGTAAAACCCAGGAAATCGAAGGTTCGTCTCGGCACGAGACCGTTTTGTGACGTAGTTTGCAACCCATGAGATACCCGTGAGTCGTTCACGTGTTTCTAGCGACTCTGGGGACTCGTTCAAATCGACTCGTTGACTAGCATCCCAAAGTAGCACATTCAAACCGTTTCTGACTCCTCCCACGTGACCTGCAAAAACACCCTATGATAATCCAGTGCCTTGTAGAGTCAATCGACAGACTTGGGGGTGTTTGTGCGCGCTTTTATCAAACTAAAGGCCGAAGCCCGAAAACAAGATATCAGCTGATGTGGAAGTAAATACGCGGCGCGCCGGTGTCACTGTACGGTAGTAGTCTGTATTAGACTGTGACAGTGGCTGCGCCCATGTTGCGGTTCGCTGTTTTTGACGTCTAAACCAGTTCTCTGGACTTCTAAGCCAAATTTGAGATTGTCTATTCCTGCAAATCCTGTTTATTCCCGTGCCTTAATTACAACTAATATCGCATTAGTCTCCGGTCCCAGAATCTTCCGGTCAAGACCTGCTTCCAAGGTCCAAATTCCTCAATTCCGGCTATTAGACCTCTTCCGGCTTCAAATTGCTTTCGTTCTAAATCTGCTGATTGGCGTTTTACGTGTTTACGCTTTTCCCTATATAAGCTAGGACGTCATGTGCGGTATTATCACTTCTCGCAAAGGGGCGTCACGGGCATTTCTGCAGGTTCCTTTCCGTGCCAAGTTGCGGAGTTCTGTGATAAGCGGGTTGCTGTGTGATTATAGGGTGGTGTGACTTGGTCAGGCTATAAAGGCGCGGTTGGGAACGAGACTATTCAGTAGTGGGAAGCCGGCGTCTTGTGCGTGTGTCGGTTTGGGTCTAAAGCGGTGTTTTTAGCGGTTTTCATGCTTATATTAGGTTGTGGTTATGTTGCGGTTCTGACTGACATGTTCAGCGGATCTCAGTTTGGCCAGCTACTTCAGTTTGGCCTCCCACCAGCCTACCGTAACCCTGGTAATTTTAGAGTTTCTGACTTCTAGAGTCTTCAAGATTTACGTGCTGGTACTAAAAAAGAGCGCTCCAGTTCTTAGACTACCGTAACCCTGTTTCCCTACTCCCTGTTTCAGATCCCAGTCGCCATGAAACCTACTCTCCTCTTCACTCTCATCACCTTTTGCGCCCTCTGCTTCGCCGCCAAGGACCGCCAACTTCAGAAAATCCTCGTAAATCCTACTTTTACTAATCCTTTCAAGACACTATTTCGAGTTTTAGGTCGAGGAAATCCTGGAACGCATCGCCCCCTTTGACCCGTCCTACGCCCGTATCAAGCTCTGTGCTCTGCAGGAACTGTTCCACGCTGTGGACGTCGCCTGCTCCAAAGTGGCTTCCCAGCGTAAACTTAAGCTTAAAATACGGTGATGATAGAATAGATAGTTCAGTTCCCAAGGACCTCCCGAACGTCATCCGCCGCTGCTGCAGCCCAGGATGCAGTCACAAGCAAATCGCTCATCACTTCTGTCCCTAAGAACAGATTGCTAAGATTGTGTTTGTAGTTGTTGTCAGGACACAATAAACCAATGTTGACTAATACGAGCAAACTCAGACCTTGAGAACTTTGAAAGTTGGCCATCCGATAGAACATCTGTTAACCATGCGATGTTGGCATTTTGCTATGTGACGGTTATGCCATGTGGCGGTTCTTAATGTAACAGTCCAATTTAACCAAAACGAGGTAGACTGACCGTGGCTCCACAGTGACGCTCCCCTCCCTCCGAAATGGGCGGGTTGTCCAAACCGAGTCGGTTATCACTAGTTCTTTGTTCGGAAAGGGCTTAAAAGGAGGCAGACTGGTGATAGGTACCAGTCAAGAGCGTGCGATGTGGTGCAGTCGGTCCTTCGTCCGGGCGGTCAAGGTTTCCTGCGTGTCGCGCTTGAGTCTCTCTCCACAATTTCTTATAAAGGTGTTTTCAGAAGACCGAACAATGAAGCTGGCAGTTTGTGGGATCGCGCTCCTCATTTCCTTGGCCTGTAGCCTTCCCATCATGGAAGATGAACTCTTTGTAGGCCATTCAACCTGTCTAAGACTACTATTCAAAATTCTCTTTTAGAATCAGGAACTACAGGATCATCTCTTCGAGAAGGTCATGAAACACTCACGAGTACTAGACTCGAGTTTCCTCGGTCACAAGATTTGCACAGAACCGAAACTGTACGAACACCTCGCTGAGACGTGCGAGACGGTCTCCTCAGAAGGTACTTTTTAATAGTCTGAAACGTGAGCGCTGACAAATTTGTTTTAGCCCTCAAGTTGACCCCCACCGTCTTGGCCCGGTGCTGCCGACGCAAATGCACTCAGAGGCAGTTAGCCTTTTTATACTGCCCCGATGGAGACCTCTTGCCGTGAACAAGAGAGCCGGTGAGAAGAAAGGCATATTGTGAGAAATATGCGTATTTTTTGTGTCTTCTGTTCTTTAGACACAATAAATATTTGTAACCTTAACTAGTTTCACACACAAAAAACACCCTTTGAGAATTTCGGTTTTAGCAGTGTTTAGCCTTGAGTCGGTTTCAGCCAATCAAATTAGCTCAAAAGCTTCAAAAACTCTCAAACTCACGTCAATCAAGTCGCGAGCTCTCGAAAGTGGAACCAGTTTGAGCTACACGTATAGTCAGATAAAAAACGCAATATCAGAAATTTAGAGACGTATTTTAGTCCAAAATCTTGATTGCCCTTTGGCAATTTATAACTCTTGTAAGGATCAGGAATTGTCCGAAATCTCAACTGAATTGACCCGCGTTTAAACATTAGCCGCAAGCAACCCTAAGGGATCAAAATGTCACCCCATTTCTGATCTTTGTTTTTACGGTTTGTCATGACACACATACTATTGTCCTGTGCGGCGACTTCTTGAGCACAAGCGCGAGGCCGTAAAGCTGCGGCGGTTAACGATAAGGCCGGTTCCTTGTGCTCTCTAGGCTGGTCACGACTGCTAAGAACGTTCACGTGTGGAATGTTAGTAAAGAGTTGGAATCGGACCGGAATGGGGCTCAGGGGTTCAAAGGCTTTGACGTAGTTTGGTTGAGCCAAGAGGAGTCGAAGGAGGGAGAGGAGTCCAAGTCCAAGAGGAGTCCAAGGAGGGAGAGGAGTCCAAGAATGAGTCTTTTGGGTCGCCATCCTATGAGCGTCAAGCCCAAACTGCGGCTGTCGATAAAATCACTTGATTTCTTGTGTTCTTCAAATTGGTCGGACGCTCCTAAAACCTCCGCAACAAACGTTACGAAAGACTCAAATCAAAGGAAAAGGAAGTGTTTTAATGGGTTTAATGTAGTTTAGTGGGAGTGACTGGTACTTGTCAGGAATATAAGCTCTCGTGAAAACAGTTCTCCCTATCAAATGACGCGTTCAGCGCTGTCAGCTTGTCAGGAATAGTGTCAACTTTAGCGAGCGTGTTGCTCTTGTCCTAACCCATCTTGAACACCTTCGATTTCAGATCTTATCCAATGAAGCTGCTTGTTGTCCTCTCTATCCTTGCTGTCCTTCTGAGTTCTGCCGCCGCCAGGAATCTAAAGCTGGAGAAGATCATTGTGGGTCTCATTGTGATCATTGTGGTTATCCTAATTTCAAGTGGTTTTGAAGAGAATGGATCGCGATAACTACTTCTCCATGGAGACGAGTACAGTACCCGTAAGGAACTTTGTGGAGTTACCATATTTTTCGATGCTGTGATCGACGCTTGCAAGAGCAAGCTTACCCAAAGTACAGTTTAGTTAAGCGTGCGTTATTTCGTCGGGTTGACTTCAGAAAGATACGGTTTTTGGGTCTCAAAATTTTCTGGACCAGACCTGATTCCAAACCAAGCTTCAATTGGAGATTCAGATTCCTCAAAA
>KN166434.1:0-13543 GCA_000757745.1 Steinernema scapterisci | reverse complement strand
GTCAACTCATAAGGCTTCGTACGTACAATGTCCAATGTTCGCATAGTGGCAAAGGCTCGCGGACTCTGAGCCTTGTTGTGCTAGGTGGGTCACATAGCCAAATGTGGTCTTTGAAGCTAAATTCGGAAAACGGTAAAACAGCTCAGCGGAAACAGTGTTAGCTATCAAATCTGTGTTGTGCTTTTCAATGTTTTGAACAAACCCCTTCGCAACTTTTCGGACCTTTTTAAGTCCCAAGACCAATCTGCAGCTCCTCAATTTAACTAAATTAGCTCGGAAAAGGTCACTTCGCAAGTCCAGCACCAAAAATTAACCAGCTTAATTAGATCTCCTCAACCCGAAATTCGCAATTCTACCCAGAATCCTCAAAATCCAATTAGAAAATTATGCTCATTATTCGTCCAGGCAAAAAGGTCAACCGCTACTCGGCACCCTGGCAGCTGATCTCCTAATCAGAATCAATCTCGTTTATTCGTAAGCTGGTTAACATGCTTCATTTCCCAAAAAATGACGCCACTTTCCTGCTAAATGCGGGAATCGTATTCCTGGCACGTATGCGCATGACGCCAGAGTGAGTGTGATGATCAGGATAGGTGATCGGGTCCACTTGACATCATTTCGGGGTCTCATGAGGCTTCGGTAAACAAGCTGTTCTTGGAGATGGCGTGCGGAGGCGACGTCAAAGGGGTGTACGTAGCAAGCGGTGAATGTAGCCTGTGGCAAGTCCCGTGTTTGGTGCCTAGAACGCCTAAATTTGGCACTTGGCGATTAAGGATTAGGACTGGAAGTTGTAAACACCAGGCTTAGGTTCGGGTAAACAAGGCTCGGGTGACCAGGCTGTTCTTAAAGAGGGCGTGCGGAGGCTTGGATTTGAGTGTCACCAGACTCATGTTCACTCTGCTCTCATCCAATCGAAGTGTGAGCCTGTCTAGCCGGTCAGGATATGCTTGATATCGACCACTGATCATAGAAGAATAAGGCCAAAACAAGCTCCTTTGATGCAAACACCTTTGACAGCGTAACTTCCATGTAGCTTTATGATAAACATAGGTTAACGGCGAGACAAAGTTGGATACAGAGTTAAACCTCAACGACCTTCTTACAAAGATAAGGAAACTTCTCATAGCACCCAGTTTTCGTTAACGTGTGGGTCTGAATATCAATCTTCACATTCACATTATCATAGACATGCTTCCTATAACAATGTTTCTTGCTTGGAGACCTCACTCTTAAAATATTGAGTCCCTATGTCTCCACTTGCGGAGCCATCGCTCCAGGCATAATGAGCAGATTTCAAACTAGGACTATAGGCACCAACCCAGAAATCAGGAACTGACGTATTCTGGCTTTTGTGGAACTTTTCGACCACTAGGCGGTCTCTAAAAGTGATCAAAGAGGCAAGATGAGCTTCGCGAAGATTGCAGTCTTGTTCTGCATCTGGCCAGGTCAGGTTTGCTGTAAAGAGACGGTCTTGCAGGCCTTGCCAAAGGGGTCATAGGCCCATCCGGGATCGCACATCGTCTTCGGGAGAGGTGGAACGGGTGGCGGGTTTTGGCGCTTCTCGCAGTTTGGATGAGATATCGCCCAGTAGGTAAAGGTCAAACTAAGGAGGAGAAGAACACAGACAATGAGGAAACTGATCCACAGCTTCTTGGGCGATCCTGATCCTACAAGAGTCATGTTTTAGGTCAGAGGTAGACTAGATCTAAAGATCAAAAATGGGTTTCAGCGACTCACCGTTAGGCAAAGCATGCTCATGGCATCGACAATGACAGTCAGAAGACTCAGAAGAAGACAAGAATGGGCTTTTACTCATGTCGCTAATAGCAGCAGCCATCTTTGCGCGGACAACAGGAGATGATCTGCGCTCAGAATTGGCCGGCGAGGCAAGTGTGCTATCAACGAGGGGAGGCCAAGAGTAGCTAGAGGTAGAGTATCTTATCTTCCGCGGGTTGGTTTTAGAATTCTCCGAAAGGACAGAAGCTCTTTCATCTAAGCAGTAAATTGTGATAAGGCCTGTCGGAAGTTCTTACACAAACTGAGGCGTCAGTTGCGATCAATGGCTTAGAGATCTCTTGTTTCCAGATGTTTTCCAGACCTCATACTGCACTTCTAGCCAGCGTCAAGCCGTTTGTTGGCTTTTTGGCATCTCGGAATCTAGCAGAAACGTCGGCTTCAGATTTTGACGCGTGATGCAGAGATTAACTCACAGATACACATCTCAGCGCATGTGCGCCTTAAAAATGAGCTCTGAATGTGAACGTGTTAGAAACGATTTTACTGAATTCGATAGAACACCAAGCAGAGATACTACAAGATAGGCATGAATACAACATTCAGACACCAACAACCTTTTTACAAAGATAAGGAAACTTCTCCCCACACCCAGTTCTCGTCAAAGTATGAGTATAATTACCAATTTTCACAACATCATCATAGGTATGCTTCCTAAAACAAAACTTGTTCTTGGTCGGCCCCTCATTCCTAAAATACTGAATCCCTATTTTGACATTCTTAGAACCGTCGCTCCAAACATAGTCATCAAGCCTTAAACTAGGACTGTGAGCACCGACCCAGAAATCGGGGATAGAGTTGGCCTGGCTTCCATGGAACTCCTCCACAACAAGACGATCTCTGGCTGTTGTGAGCGAGGCGAGGTGAGCTCCTCGGAGATTGCAGTTGTGTTCCGCATCTGGCCAGGTCAAGTTAGTCGAGAAAAGACGGTAGCAAGCCTTGCCGAAGGGGTCATAGGTCCATTTGGAATCGCACATGAGCTTAGGTATTGGTGGCACGGGTGGTGGGGTTAGGCGTCCTTGGCAGCTTGGGTGAGAAATGGTCCAGATGGAGAAGGCGAGACTAAGGATCAGAAGGAAGCAGACAATGAGGAAACTGATCCAAAGTCCTTTGGATGATCTTGAGCCTAAAAATGGGATTTGGAAGTGGGTCAGATCAGGGGTTGCACGACTCACCTTTAGGAGAACCACGCTCACCGAGCTCAGGTGCGGCCGAAATTGGGCTTTTGCTCAGGTCGCTAACGGCAGCAGCCATGATTAGGTGGACAGCAGAAGGAAAAAGAGCCAAAGAAGGGCAAACGACGCGGCGATGTGATATCAGTGATTGTTAGTCCAGGTCCAGAACGGTCAGCAGTAAAACAGCTTATCTTTGGCGGCCAAATTTTAGGGTCTTCCGAAACGACAGAAGTCACTTGATAGGTCATTTTGCAAACGCTGACCCAATTTTATGTCTATGGCTGACTTTACAAGACAGCTAAAAATGACGATTCTTTATTCACGTTTAATCATTATCTCAAATCTCCACTTGCTTCTTACACAGGTAATAATGCTCCTCATCACAGTTCGTAATAATAAGGACATGAGTTTTGTCTTCGGCATAAAGAGGCACCTTAGAGTAGACGCGTTTTCGAAGACATTGCTTGGCACCTGCATCTTCGTCAATCTTGAGCTCGGCAAGTGTGATGTTCCCTTCGCGGAATTCGCTCCCATCAATCCACTGGAATTGACCTTCGACCTTGTAGCCTCCAAGCCAGAAGTCATCAATCTCATCTCCTCCTGCCATGTGATAGGTTTCTACGAAAAGGCGGTCCTGGAGAGTGTGAAGAGAGGCGAGATAAGCGTGGTGAAGGTTGCACGTGGTTTCTGCTGCTTCCCACGTCTCCTTGTGGCCAAAAAGGATGTAGCAGGCTTTTCCGTAAGGATCATAGGTCCAGTCGTCGGCTGGGCACATGGAGTCACGCACGTCTTCGTGCTCTTCGGTTTGGTGTTCTGAGGATGTTATGTTGTCCAGGGCGTGGTCGAGGACTGTCTTCGGGGTGTCCTGACAGGTCGGGCGGGAGATGGCGATGATGGAGAGAAGAAGGCTGAGGGCAATCAAAACTGACGGAGTCCAGGATTTTAGGATAGGGAAAATGCCTATAAATGTAGAGATCATGTCTATAAGCTTGAATGCTTCACATACCCCGATAAGACTTAGAGGCTTGAACACGTCGTCCATTTATGGTTTGAGGCAGGAATATCCTAAACAAGAAGTGAAGCCAGCATATCTGCAAAGTTGACCTACTGAGAGTCGGAAGATTCAGATAGGATGCAAAAGGGAGCATTTATGTCGTCTGCTGGGCACACGGACATCTGAAACACGTTCTCCTAATTAGGCCACACAGAGAAATTCGAATGACGGGCTCCATCTCGAAATGCCGTTTTATGAAATGCGCCTTTTGAGGCGTGGTATGAAGAGATCCTCTTAGCACATCTAATGACGCTTTTTGATAAGATATCTTGTCTTTTAGAATCCGAAAAATGTGATCCTCTCCTCTTAGACAACTGATCTTTGAACTTTGAGCTTAAATTAAGCCAAAAACGTCTGTTTAAAACCAAAATCAAAGAGTTTAAAAGCTTTGCCGCCAGCAGGGGTCGAACCTGCGACCTTGGGCTTATTAGACCCACGCTCTAACCGACTGAGCTATGGCGGCTTGTGATTGAAACTCCGTCACTGCCTTGTGTAGAGCGATTCCCAGCGCTCGCTCCCGTCGTCACCCAGCCCCTCATCTTCTCAAGCGATCAGAGTCAAATCTCAGCAACTTTCTTGCACAGATGAGCTAACACACTCTACTACAAAGAGAACTTGCCAGAGTCGCCAAACTGTGGCGAGATGGCCGAGCTGTCTAAGGCGCTGGTTTAAGGCACCAGTCTCTTCGGAGGCGTGGGTTCGAATACCACTCTCGTCAGAACATTTTTATCTTGCTTGAGCCACGTTTTTCATTTAGATTCAAGCCTTTTTTCCCAAATTCTTAAAGTAATGCTTAGTCCAGACCAATGCCTGGCTCCTTAGGCCGTCTAAGTAAGGCTACTGAAGCATCACTTTTACCCCAGTATCCATGCATATAAGACCCCTTCTCATCTGTCTCTTACACACTTCTCAACAGAGCTTCAATATCAATCATCATGCGCTTCCTGATCATCTTCCTCCTCTTGGCCACCTGTGCCTTCGGCTTCCCCCTCCTAGACTCCGGAATCTCCAAACTCAAAGACCTGGTCAAAGGCGACCCCGAGAAAGCCATGAACCGCGTCCTCTGGACCCATAGAGACCACTACGCCAGGTACAACTACGTTCTGGGAATCCCCGGCATGCAGCATTTGAAAGTCGACGTGGTGGCGACTCATGAGGACGGGAAGAAGCTGGGAGAAGTCAGCAAGATGGTCGTGGAAGAAGACGCCAAGAGAAGAGCCGCGTTCGAGAAGATGCAAGCGAAGTACGAGGAAATGAGCTCAAAGATGGAAGGCCTGGAAACCGAGCTTAGGGAAAAGAACGGAAGAGTTGATAAGCTTCTGAAAGAACGCGATCAGCTTTTGAAGCTTGTGGCTATCTTGGAACGTTACTGGAACGGAGAGGACAAGGGACCGTTCGCAGATGAGGCCTAAATGTTGTATCAAGTGCCAAAAATAAAGCTTTTTTAGAAATTTGGATATAAGAACATAAGACACGATCATACGAGCTTAAAATAACATCTCAAATCTCAGCAACTTTCTTGCACAGATAAGCAAACTTGTAGCCACAGAAGGTCCCAAAAAACATGTCCGGGTTTGGAGAGCGTCCCGGCTTGGCCACGCAGTATTCGGTTACGGACGGAGCATCGAAAATTGTCTTGTTGAGAAACTCGGATCCATCAGACCACTTCAGTGCTCCATCGATCTTGTGCGCTCCAATCCAGAAGTCGCTGGCAAAGAAGCCATTGAAGTCAACGGCAGCCAAGAAGCGAACCAACGGTCTTCGGCGGTGTTCAGGGAGGCGAGACTAGCATTGCGGCGATTGCAACTGGTTTCTGCCTCTTTCCAAGATAGCTTCTCCGGGAAAAGAGCAGAGCAGGCCTTGCCATAAGGGCCGAGAATCCAGTGTTTGGGACAGGTGGGCTTGGGAGTGGCAGACTTAGAGTGCCAGATCGCGGTCGAGCTTCCGAAGCCCAGGAGAAAAACGCCGATGATCAATAGAATGAAGCCGATGGTCATCAGGATGGTCTTAGTCCGTGGCTTCAGGTGTCCCAGGTGACCTAAAAACGTAAAAACTATAGGGCACATTCGTTTATGTTACCGTGGGAAGGAATCTCCGAGTCAAGACCATGGTTTCCAGGGAAACTGAAATTCCTGAAAAACAAAATGGGTGAAAAATGATAAACGTTTGCTTACGAATCCTTGAATGAATCCACTGGCACACAGCACTGGCTTTCCTTTTTGGTCGACTGATTACCGCTCATCTGGAAACGTTTAGAGTTAATACTGACGCTTGACTTTACACGCTGAAGACACGATAAGGACCTGAGTATGAGTCTCTTAAACGTTCAATACAGCCAGCGCTAAACTCAAAATAGAAAATGCGCTCCTGTCGAAAGCGCCCCTCAGCGCCGACCGTGTTCCTTTGGCTCGTTCGCGTTGACTGAACCTTGTTTTCTTCTTTGCCATCTTCATCCTCCTTATGTGCCGTCTTCGTCTGCGGAGCGCGGCCGGCTGTTTTGGATTTACGGTCGGCGCTGCGCGTCTTTATGTCGTTGACAGCCTTCTCTTTCCCTCCAACGGCACCGGCGGGCCATTTCTAATCGTTTGCGCCGCAGTCGTCGCTTTCTGAATCGGAAAGTCATCCTTAACAGGTCAGAGGGGACGACGGCCGCGCTTGTCATTTGACAGTCTGAGCAGAAGAACGAAGGAAACATCTGGCAGGCAGAAAATGGATCTTCCCTGAGCGTCAAATCTTATCATCGAGAACATCCTCTTTCCCTCCAACGGCACCATCAAGCCAGATCTGATTTCCAGGCTAGAGGCAATCGGTTTGCTATCTTGAAGATCAGCCATCAGGTTTCTCTCATCAGGTCAAAACTTATAAACGTGCAGGCAGTTTTTAAGAACAAACAAGATATAACCCATATTGATATATAAAACCCAGACCCGTATTGCTCAGCAGTGCCATTTGACGGTTACCGTAACCCCTTTCCTCCTAATCGATACTCGTCGCTGCTTGCTTTGGCTTCCTCTCCCATTCTAGCGCAAGAACGTTAGGAGTGAGAAAGGATGATGTCAACAGGTCAAAGTTGTCGTCGGCAAAACGGGGAAACACCACCTGCCGTTCCGAGTAGCTTTAAGTTTAAGCGAGTTTAGGGAAATCAACCTGTCGCAGTTCAGTATTCTTCGTTGGCACCGTTGGCCGGTTTTCAAAGTCAAACAGTTTCGTGACCCGCTCCGTTTGCCAGTCCCTCACTTGTCGTCGTGGTCTCTGTGAAGCCATTGCAAGGATGGGTCAAGACGTCGCAGTTATCGGCGACATCACACCGACTCCTTTAACCGAATAAATGGAGCGAAACAGCTGCCATACAAACAGACTTCTCAATTCCGAAATCAGCTACCGTAATCTTGTTTCTCTGCTTCGGCGTTTGCCGCCATTCATTGGCATCGGCTGCTCTTTCAAGACACGTTCACAACCGGCGCCTGTCAAATGTCAGTTGGCAAACGAATTGCGAATCCTCTTCATTCCGCGTTTCCCCGAACGGTATCCTGAGATAGATGGAAGATGAGGAAGGATAGCGTTTGCGCGCTGTCCCTCCTAAAGTGCAACTCTGCCCGATCGCCGCTGTCGACAACGATCCAAGCTCTGAAAGGCAGCAGATTCACTGAGGACGATGTACGAGAAGAGGAAGTCGAGATAAGGTCAAATTGGGCCAAAGGACCGTATATTTCGCCATCACTTGTTTTGTACACCTGAATCCACTTTTGACGTCTCGGAATCAGCTCATGTAGTTGGGTTAACAAGACTCCCAATCCATAAAATGGCTTTTATTAGAAGAGAACTTAAGAACGTTAACATCGTAAATGAGACAAACAAGCTGGATAAACTACTCAATCTTCAAATTGACTCTCCAACCTCGACCACTTTCATGCACAGATAAGCGAATTTCTGGCCGCAATTAGCCCCAAAGATCGAATTCATGCCTCGAAGTTTCACCATGCAGTCATTTCCCATGGAGTACGGATTGAAAAGTTTGTGCTCGAGAAACTTGGTCCCGTCAATCCACTTCGAATTTCCGTCGATTCTGTAAGCTCCAATCCAAAAGTGGTCATCAGAAATGCCGAGAGCAAAACCAAGGTTCTTCGCTGATTTCAGAGTAGCGAGGCTGGCATTGTGTCGCTTGCAGTTAGTCTGGGCATCTTTCCAAGTCAGTCTTTCGGGGAAAAGGCGAAAGCAGCCGTCGGAGTCCGGAGCGTGGGTCCAGTTTGCGGGGCACATGGAGTTGGTGGTCAGCTCGGCTTCTTTAAGAGAGTTAGCGTAGCAGATCGATAAGTACGTTCCGTAGGCGATCAGGGAGAGACCGATCATGAAGAGGATAAAGCCCACGATCCTCATGATGACTCGAGTCTGTGGCTTCAGCTCCAAAGGTCGGATACAACCTAAAATAAGAGATTAGAAGACTTCTCGATCGTCTTGATTGCTCCTCGACTTACCCCAATAGACTTCGGGGATCTCAGCATCGAGTCCATGGTCACCGGGAAGACTGGAAATTCTAAAAAACTAAATTAGCTGAATCCTAAAAGAGAGAACTTACGAGTTGTAGTGAGCGCGTGACTTCAGGGACTCCAGGAAGCCTAAAAATTGAGTTTTGAGGGTTTGACAGTCAAGTCTAATTGGTTAAGCTTACTGCGGTGAGGGATCTCCAAATCAAGGCCGTGCTTTCCAGGAAGGCTCAGAGTCCTGAAAAACCAGAATAAGCTAAATATCATTGAACTAGAGCTTACGATTCCTTATAAGAGTTCGAAGACAGACAACCAGAGGTCTTCTTCTTGGACGACTGAGAGGAGCTCATCTGGAAATGTTAAGAACTAACCCTAGGCCCGAAAGACCTAACTTCGCAGATCGATGGCACGATCACAAACGCCACGCACGACATAAGGGATGGAGAGGGAAAGGGAATAGGAAACCAACCAACGTCAGGAACCAACGCGCCCTTCTCCGCCGACCGTCCACCCATGGCCTCTATGCATCCACTAAACCTTGTCTTTTGAACCGTCTCTTCTTCTTCCTTCTCCTTTGCCTCTGCGGCTGCGGAGCGCTGCTGGCTATTTTGCATGTACCGTCGGCGCTGCGCGTCTCTTTGTCGTCGACTGTCTCTTTCTCTCCTCCACCAGCATCGCCGGGCCATTTGTGATCTTGCCGCTTGCGAAAAGGTCATCCCAAAACTTGTGGATGCACTTTTGGGCATCATGATCAAATCGGTTCCGCAGTCTGTGCTTCCCGGTAGAATCTTAGACCAGTCCTGAACTAAGGTACCGTACCCTCATGTCACCAAATTGATTCTTTGCTGTTTCTCACGCTAGAGCCGTTGGCGCGAAACGTTAAAAGCGTTTCGCAATATCTGTTTTCCGAATGGGAAATGGCAATGTCAACAGGTCACAGCTGTCGACGGCGCGCTCCTCTTCTGACAGTCTGAAAGGGGAAACGCAGAGAAACATCTACCGGAGAGAAAAGGAGCCCACACTGAGCTTAAAAGGTTCTGCGGAAAATCCTCAAAATGACCAAAACTCAATCAAAAAACTATGCCGCCAGCAGGGGTCGAACCTGCGACCTTGGGCTTATTAGACCCACGCTCTAACCGACTGAGCTATGGCGGCTTGTTTCATGCTTCCGTCCCACATCATGTTATCTGTGACTCCGTGATCTGTATCCATATGGAATTTGTACCGTATCCAAACCGGCTTCCCTGTCTTATTAATGCGTTCACAAGACTTGAAGCCAAAATCTAGCGTTTAACACAACAGAGAGCATAAGAACGTAAAATTGACATCTCAAATCTGGACCATCTTCTTGCACAGATAAGCATATTGGTAGCCGCAGTCGTCGCCAATGAGCAGATCCTCCAGATAGTCAGTTTGGTATCCTTGTTTCAGAATGCAGTAGTTTAGATCAGACAGAGCGAGATTCAAGATGGACTCCGACGCAACCAAAAACTCGGCTCCGTCAATCCACTTGAACTTCCCATTGATCTTGTAACCACCGATCCAGAAAGGGTTTACAGTGATTCTGTCCACAAAAAGACGGTCTTCGGAGGTGGCGATAGAAGCGAGGTAGGCGTGATGGAGATTGCAGCTAGTCTCGGCCTCTTCCCAAGTCAGTTCTTCTTGGAAAAGCCTGAAGCAGGCCTTGCCATAAGGGTCGTAGGTCCAGTGTTCCGGGCACATGGAAGCTCGAAGCGAAGTCTCAGGTTTGTAGAACGGGAAGGACAGTTCGATCTCCGTGTCAGCCGTCGCTTGGCAGATGGCAAGGGAAATGCCGAAGATAATGAGAAATATGCCCATTGTGAAGCAGATCGCTCCGAGGGTCATCAAGATTGGGTGAATCCACGATTTCCAGGATTCCAGATAACCTGAAACTTGAAAACTGGAGTTCTGGAAGCGCATAAGTCAGACTTACCGCCGCGGTCTTCGTCCATTTCAGAATCCACTCCACTGAATCCCGAAAAGTCGAAATTCCTATAAGACTAAATGAGTTAAAGAACATAAAACACTAAGCTTACGGATTTTCGAAAGCCTCCGGGGGCAACAAGATAGGATTCTTCTTATTAGTCGACAAAGCGGCGCCCATCTGAAAAGGATTTAAGTGGTCCAAATCTAAGGAGACAACTCGACGACTCCGATTCGCGCGCTAGGATCTAACCAAAACTCTCGCCATTCATTGAAACCAAAGCATTCAGCAAAAACTCCTACACGATCCTCTTAGTCGGCTACTCTCACCTATCCATTTTGCGCTCACTAAACGTTGTCTCCTCGTCCGTCTCCAACATCGTCGTCCTCTGCGCGCCTATTTGTCGTCAATAGCCTCCTCGTCTTCACCTCCACCGGCATCAAACTGTCCTTTATGATGTTTTCGTCTACAGAAAAGTTGCCGCAAAAGTCAGTAATTCAGATTTGGCCGCCGTAAAGACAGATCTGTCAACTTTGGGAAAATTGTGTTTGTGTGCATCAGAATGCTTTGAAGAAGCTCACCAAAGTACTCAGTTTAGAAACAGCGGTTTTGACTTGTAACTCTTAGCTCACTCGATTATCGCAATTCTCAGCTTGTTAATGAATGTTCCCGGTGCCGTTTACAGAAGACGTTATTTTGTACCTCTTCCATTTGCCAGCTTTCAAATGGAAACGAATGATGTCAACAGGTCGCAGACGCCAGCTCATCTTCGTCCTTTTGACGGTGCGACGGGAGGGACGGAATCAAGCAATCAGACTACCGTAATCTTACATGTAGGCTAGTCAGTTGTAACATTTGCAAATTTATCAACATAACACGTTAACAAAACATATTTCAAGATAACGCATTTTATGGCTTAATGAAGATTGATTTATATCTGGATCAATTTCTTACAGAGATATGGGTACTTCTCTCCACAGTGAGTCACCTTATGAATCTGGGAATCGTAAAACCAAGAGAGTTGCTTTCGTACGCAGCGTTCTTCGTTAGCTGGTTTAAGACCAGTGTGCTTCATCTCAACATGCTTTTGCTCACGGAACTCGGATCCATCAGTCCAAGCGAATTGATCGTCATCGGTCTTATAAACTCCAATCCAAAAACTGTCTGAGCGAGTTTTCTTCGCTCTATGAAAGTTTTTTGCCAACTGCTGATCCTTTTCAGTGTGAAGAGAAGCGAGATAGGCGTGATGAAGATTGCAACTGGTTTCTGCTTGTTCCCAAGTCAGTGCTTCTGGGAAGTGCCTGAAGCAAGCCTTGCCGTAGGGGTCGTAGGTCCAATGTTCCGGGCACATGGAAGTCCGCGGCTGGTCCTCGTCTGATTGATCGTGTTTTTCGGCAACAGTAGTAGGATTCATGAACGCTTGCGGTATTTCCATGGCGACTTTTGTAACGTTTTCGACGGGTTCAAGTGGAGAAGCAGAAACGATGGCGTTTTGGCTGGATGGAAACTGGCAAGCCGGGCGACTTATGGCAACCACAGATAGGATCAAGCTCAGGGTCATGAGGACCAAAGGAATCCAACTCTTCAGTGACGTCAGCAAGTCTAGAAACTTCAGTTTCAAGTATCAAATTTAAAATTTATGTAAAGGCCTTAAAACCGCTTAAATTTTGTGTAACTCACCTCTATCAAGCTTGAGAGTCCCAAAGCGCCGTTCATTTGTGGGATGTGAGAAGAATGTTCTAAAAGAACATTTCAATGAGCATCTCAAAACGTCAAGCTTACTGTGACCCGGAAGACTCTGAGGGCTCGCAAAACGGATTGTCACTACTCTCCGATATGACCATCTAGAAGCGTATAATTTAGCAATTGAGATGTAGATAGAAGTAAGCGGACAGCGACTTTCTTGAAAACGCAGCATTGTATCCAAACAGAAGAACAGGTAAACCAGTAGAAGTGGCTATTTGTGGCCTGACGACTTAGAGGCCACGATATGACAAGCGCCAAAAATTTGTGGTTAGAGAGGACAGAAAGCAACGATAAAGATCGTCCTATTCTTCAGCTCGCCATTGCCGTCATTCGACAGGAAGCAAGAGCCTCTAAAAGTCCTCTAAAAGTCCTCTAAAAGTCCGTCCTCTAAAAGCACAACTTGCGCGCAATCGCGCAATCGTTACAATGAGGCCGCGGTCGACAAAGATTCAGCGCGAAAGGGCAAAACGTTTGAAGCGTTTTGCAGAGATGTCCTTTGCGGAATTTTAGGAAAGAAGAAGAGAGAAGCATAAAGAACTTTAGTCCATGTTTTGCAGGAACGTGAAAAAGATGATGAAGTCAGATTCAGTTTTTGGTGTTTCAGTATGCGCTCAATAGCTAAAGCCATTACCGTAATCTTGTGCTCGCTGGCGCCCTCCCCCAAAACTATTGATAGCATTTCGCACCCGCCGTCTTCGGAACGGAAGACAGAGATGTCAACAGGCCACAGACGTCGGCGCTTATATCGTCCATTCCATTTAACAGTCGAAGAAGGAGGAAAACATTTGCCAAGAAGAGGGCGAAGGGGTCCATAGTTTATAAAAGTGGTATCAAGGAATTATCAAAGAATTATGCCAACCACGTTAAAAACCTTTGCCGCCAGCAGGGGTCGAACCTGCGACCTTGGGCTTATTAGACCCACGCTCTAACCGACTGAGCTATGGCGGCTTGGATGTTTGTATAAGTGGCTCCCATTTGATTCTCGGCCGTCTTGCATTCTTGTAGGGGCAATTGACAATTGATCAGCTCAGAGACTACCGCGGCTGCACTAGGAACGAGAATTCTCTTCGTACTATCAGCCGGATGCAGGAGATTCCACCGTGGGGCGAGATGGCCGAGCGGTCTAAGGCGCTGGTTTAAGGCACCAGTCTCTTCGGAGGCGTGGGTTCGAATCCCACTCTCGTCAGAACTTTTTATCCTGTTTACCGAGCTTTATAACTAGCTCAGCTGCCTAGTCAATCAAGCTTTGCACATTTAAAAGTTGAAAGCCAATCGACAAACGCAGAAAAGCTTAAAGGGACACAGACATGGCGAAAAGTGATTGTTTTTGGGGTCTTGAAATTTC
>KN166433.1:90727-105288 GCA_000757745.1 Steinernema scapterisci | reverse complement strand
CGGTTTCTGTCCTTTTGTTTTCAAATTACATTTGGAGCTTTCAAAGCTGCGGGTTGTGGCTTCAACCAAGAATCCAGGTTTGAGAACATCATCTGCCCCTAGAACAAAAGGACAGTCGGGAGGGATGATAGATCGAGGACGTAATGGGCTTACAGCGGCCAAACGCGAACTGCCACGAACGAATCCGTTGTCCTTTTCTCGTTTTCTCGAGCGACGATCGCTGGTCGGTCAGCACGTAATCTTTGGAGCCTCGCGTTCCTCCCCCTCCCGGAGACCTTTGGGTCATTTGATTTCGTGTTTCTCGCTTATCAATTCTCTGCGCTCAGCTGATGGCGGCGTCGGAGCCGCGAGAAGTCGCCTCCTTCTCATTTGCGTAATAATTCCGGCGGCATCGATTCTTCTTCCTTCGTCGGCTCTTCGCGCTTTGTTTTTGTCATTCCGCGCGGAAGCGGCGGCTGAAGCCTGTTCACGGCCCGAGACTTGGTCACCGTTGCCGGCGTGGCAACGAGGCTCCCTTTCTGCAGGGTTTCCGTGTTCTCTTCGTACGCGGGACCGTTTTTGTTTTCTTTGTGCGCGGCGAATTCAAATCAGCTGACTGACACGGAGAGGACAACGGAGGGCGTCACTTGGGTATGGGTGCGCGAGAGGATCTGTGATTGTTTTCCGCGTTTGATCCCCGGAGAAATACACTCTGCTCGCGGTGGTCAGCTCAGCGGGTCTTTGTCGCTCTGTTTTCCAGATCTTATGCATATCTTTGCTCAGGTAAAGTGGCAGTGGACTCTCTGTACGTCCCTCTTGAACCCTTTAAATGAGATTCTCAGTTCTGAAATCCAATTTTTGTCCTTCCTGCCCGCGCCGCAGGGCGAACTCATTAAATACACAGCCAGGCAGAAGTGTAGCAGTTTTCGAAGAATTCGGCGTCCGGAACGACCGAAATAAATTATGCATAAACGGCTGCACTCGGACGCCTGGGAGGAAACCGTCACTTGTCCCGGGGTTCTTGGAACGAAGGGAAACGGCGCAGTTGCTCCTTCCGTCCTTGTTTCCAAAGTCCATTAGGACGCGGTCTCTAACTGGCTCAACTTGGGAGGGACGACTTCTGCCCTTCGTGTTTTGCTGCCTCTCAGGATCTGCTTATCGCTTCGGGGCACGCGAAATTGGAGACTGCGTGCAGCTGCGCCCGCGGCGTCCTTCGACGCGCCTCGAAAACAAACAATAACGCCGCCGGGGCGCCGCGTGTTTTCCTCGCTGCACACTTGTTTACCTATTGCGAATTCCAAGGCCAGTTGTGCTCGCGACTCTAGCCTCTGCTCCGAAAACACGCCTAAATGTCTCTCTGGCCCTGTCGGTCTCTGGTGTCCTTCGCTTAACCGTTTTCCAGCGGAAACCACAGCTGTACAGCGTTTTTCCGAGTTCTTTGCAGTTTTGAAGCGGTTTTATTGGAAGCGAGGCTTTGTTCAACGCGATATTCAATTAACTGGACTTTTGCGCCCGGCGGGCGGAACCCCCAGGGTCCACAAAGGGCATCTGCACCTGCTCCGGAGTCCTTTTGCGCCCGTCCCTCCGTGACATCTCGTGGCAGCGTGGTTCCGCCTTCTCGAAGTAGACTACGCCTCAATTGCCCTTGTGTAATTGCAGATCATTTGGACTCTCAGCAGCCCCTAGAGAAGTCGCCAGAGGATGGCCGCCGTCCCCGCGATCAAGGTCCACGTGCAGGCCGGAGGTTCGAAGAAGGAGAAGACGAAGACGTTCCAGGTGAGTCTTAATGCGCCCTTCAAAAGTTCGCCCAAAGATTCAAGGTCGGAACGCTCACCCCGGCCAAATTCTGCTCGATTTCGCTCTTTTACGAACTTCCGTCATGTGTCATTTTCCGAACGGTCGTCCCGTGACAGTCCCAACGAGTCACTGGGTCAACTGACGCTTATCACCTTTTCCCGAAAGACAATTTACAATGTAATCAATCCCAACGACTCTCTCTTGTTGGGCCTTTGGTTCCGAAATGTGTTTGTTCTCGGTTCCATCTGGCACGGAGCGCCACCCGACGCCGCTTTGATGCCCTCGCCGCCTTTCATGGCGTCCTCAAAACATGTTTTGCAAACTCAATTGCTCCTCTTTGCATTCAATTCTCCCAATTGCCTTATTTTAGGCCTATCTGCCAACCGGTTCGCGCACCTACAGTTGCGTCCACTGCAGAGCGAACCTCGCTGACCACAACGAGCTCATATCGAAGGTAGGGCAAGGCCTGAGAATCTCTGAAATTGAAGTTGAGTTTTTTAGTCATTTCAAGGCAGTCAAGGGAAAGCATACCTCTTCAACTCGGTGTAAGCCCAGCAACGCCACTAAATTTAGATCGTGATCGCGATCATTTCAGGGTAAACATCGGCTGCGGACCCGCGGAAGAACGGATGCTGCTCACAGGATTGCACGCAGTCGCCGATATTTACTGCGAGTGCTGCAAAACAACTCTCGGCTGGAAATACGTGAGTGGAGGCGCTCAGAGCACCCGTAATAACCACTCTCTGTTCCAGGAACACGCGTTCGAGTCCAGCCAGAAGTACAAGGAGGGCAAGTTCATCATCGAGCTCGCACACATGGTCAAAGACAACGGCTGGGAGAGCGGCTTCGACTTCTGCCGGAAACGGAACAGTATCCACTGAAATCTCCCGCAGCCGCTCTTGTTGTACATAGTTTGTTGCCCCGTTACACACGTATCTCGCCACACGCCGCCCTCCCCAAATGTACATAGCCGCCCGGCCCAACTTCCTTCCTTCTCCTCTCCTTTCCACGAACTTTCATCGTTTCCTTCACGCTTTGCTGGAACCCCATTCCGTCGAATGTATTTATCAAGGCACTTGTTGGTTTCTCTCGTTCCATAAACAAATTCCACAGCGGGGAGAAGAGCTTCCCTCCCAGAATAGATCCACGCGGGAAGCTACTTCTCGCAATGGAGATTAGAGAGCGGTCAGCGCTTATTAGGAAGCAAATGGCCTAAGAGGATCAACGAGGAATTGCGTAGTCAGTGGAGAACCGCCGGGAGAAACACGAGTGGTCGCAGAACCGCGTTCGTCCAATCCCAAGAGTGCAACTGAGCCGCAATTCGGAATTTATTCCGAAAAGCTCGAGTGCAGTCAAGAACAAAGAATGTGGCTCAGGGAAGTCCGTAAATTGAATCCGAACGACAACGCAACCAAGCTTCGCAAGCTTTGTTTCGCCTAATCATTACAATTAAGCAAGGCGTGTTCTTCCATCTGCGTGATCGAGCTATGAGGAGTTCACTTGGAGTTCGTCAGGAATTCTCACTCGCCCGTCGCTTCTTCGCAACCGCTCTCCAAAACGGAATATCGCGAAGTGTTCTCAAATGAGCATATTTCAGACTGTCTGTCTAATCAAGCGCATGCTCGAGTCTGCTAGACGCGAGCAAAACCTTTAAAAGGCTGGAAATGCTCCAGCAGCGGTTGGACCGGAGTCGTCGTCGTCGATCCCAGCTGCCCTAACCATGAGCCTCAACATCGAGCCCCCCAGCGCTACTTTTGCGGCATCCGGAGCCAACGCCACCCACCAGATCATCAACCTCACCGATCAGCGCATGGGCTTTAAGGTGAGTGCTCCGACTCTGCTCGCCCTGCTCCGATCCTTGCTCCGGCTACTCCAATCGGGTTTTCAATGTATTCATCCTCTCGTTGCAGGTGAAATCCTCCAACAACGACCACTACAGAGTGAAACCTGTGTACGGATTCGTGACGCCCCAGGGAAGGACTCCTATCGAAATCATCCGCCTTGCTGGACCCCCTAAGGAAGACAAGCTCGTCGTTCAGTGGGCCGAAGTTCCCGCGGAAGAAGAAGATCCTCAGGCGCCATTCAAGGCCGGAGCTCAGGCCGGAGAAGTGATCCTTCCCATCAAGGCGGAATAAGCTCAACGACCCTGAACGATCGACGTGCATGTTCTCGAGTCACGCATAAATTCTTAATTTGACTTTCGTTGGATTTCCATCTTTGGTTTTGCCGATAAATGTTTCTGTCAGCCGAAGTGGCCATATGAATAATGTTTTCTAGCTTTGCGTTTAGACTCGCGCGTAATCTTGCCTAGTGCACAATCTGCTCTAATTGTTGGCTTATATTGCGGAATATACATATTTGGATCAACGGCGATCGAGTCATCGCGAGGCATTGGGAGAGTCGAGCAGCTGTATCACAACTACGCGCACAGCTCTCGTAGCGGCAGGACCAGCCACAGATGTCGATAGTTCAGTTCTATCCAAGCTGATGACTGTTCGCACTTGCCTCGTTCTCCACGCTATAAAGACGTGTTTAGCCATTTTGTCACTTTTGTCCGTGTTTTCTGAAAAGCCATCGCTAAATTGAAGACTTGGTATTTATTAAGAAGATGCCGTGTCGAATAAACGGAGAATGCGATCTCCCGAATCTTGCAGCGCTTTTTCTTGCATTTCGTGTTTTTCATAAATTGATTCCACGACTTGATTTCAGTGTATCAGCGATATCCCATCTTCAGGCTTTTATGGCGACGTTTGCGGAAGAAGACCGCTTAAGCTTGCGGAAATTCCTCGAGCAAGAAATCCCCGATGGACGCCAAGCCCTTGAAGGAAGCTGTGCGAATTTGGAGCGAGTGGCCGCATATTGCGAGGCGAACTATGCGCAGGTAAGAATGAATCGAGTGAATCCCCTGATCGGCTCTTATTGCAGACCCAAGATAAGCGCGCCGCTTTCGAGGAAACGAAGCGGTTCACGATTCAGAGTTTGGCTAGCGTCGCTTATCTCGTGAACCAACTTTCGGCTTCCCTCCTGCAAACGCTTGATCTACAAACGGACAAAATCGACGTTCTTTCGGGAGAAGTTAGCAAAATGAACCAGGTAGCGCTGTGCCCTTTAAAGCATTTTTAAGAAATTTGTTTTAGATTGTGAATATGCAGAAGGAGAAGATTGCTCGTAGGGAAATCGGCGTGCTTGCTTCCACCAAATGCACCCAGAAACAAGCGAAAATCATCACTCCGCCTGTTCAAGAACGTCCCGCGAGGTACCAGAGAACGCCGATCGACTACTCTATCCTCGACCACATCGGAAACGGAGTCAAGGAGCCGCCAACGCCGCAGCCCCAATCGGTAATCAACCGGACGCTCTCGACGGTTTCCGGCTCGGGCAGCGCGATATACCAGACGTCGACTCCTGTGGATCAAATGCGGGGAACGGCGACCCTCTCGCGTTCTTCCATGCGCAGCAACGACCACTACAGAATTCCACAGATGCCACAGATCCCCAACCTCAACGACTCGAGGTTCTCTTCAGTGTCCACGGTTCCAGTGGGAGGCCAACAGAACATGCAACAGGCTGTTTACCGACAGTCACAGATGTCCCAACAACCTATTTACAGCTACAGCCGCTCGGAACATTACGGAAGTTACCGACTTTCCAACGGGAGCAGTACAGGTTAGTACCTACGGGATGATCCGGATTAGCAGTAAGTGTTTTCTTTAGATGGTATGCCGATGCCTCCACCACCAGCTTCCTCCCATGTGCCAATCTACAGCCCCGAAGAAGACATGCCGCCTCCGCCAGCTTCCGTCGAAGCGATTTACGAGTCGAACAACTATGCTCCTATCAACTACATTGAGAAAGGTTTGTTTGGAAGACTTAATTCCTAAGTTTCAATATTTGCTCGATTTAAGCAATGGCGCTTTATGACTACGAAGCCGAAAAAGAAGATGAACTGACCCTCCGGGAGAACTGCATTGTGTACGTCGTGCGGAAGAACGACGATGGTTGGTACGAGGGAGTCCTTGACGGCGTAACTGGCCTGTTCCCCGGAAACTATGTACAAGCGCTTTAAATTATGTGAACGTATATTGGCCTTTGCATTAAAATATGAAAAAAGATCAAGAAATTAGTTTTGGCAGAGTACATGAGCAGGATTTGAAATAGTCTTTTGGTCCGGGGAGTGACCAGATTCTTTTCATTCTCATCAAACGGGGAATCACTGTATAAAACACGACCGGACGGCCACTCGTTGGATTGCTGAAATGGTTCTCCGGATCTTCTCCGTTTTCAGACTCTTCGTTGTCTACGTCTTGCGAATTCCCAACGTAGACACAAGAAAATGCTTAAAAGGGCGATCGAGCGTCGGCACCTCACGGCGTCCCCACTTTCTTTCAGAAGTCCTCATGGAGTTCTTCACCGAAAAAGTAAGTTGGTCGTGGCAGATTGAATCCTTTATCCAACGTTTCTTTAGATGATGTCTAACGATGAATTCACGTACGCTGTGCTGCTCGTCTTCTTGCTCTCCGTTCTCAGTACGGTCGCGTTCTGGATAGCTGTAATCTCCATGTGTTGGTTCTGCAAATGCCCCATATGCTACGAAGAGTGGAACCCTGATGATTATAATTGAAACCCTCTGCTTTGTTGTTTGTGACTAAATACATTCCTAAATCTGGCGCATCCCTCACACCACAAAAATAGTCTACAAAGTTTCAAAGCGTCCTTGTTTTGCCTCGAAGTGCTCAAGTCACGATCGCGTCTGCCATGGAAAGGATGGGAAAGTACGAAACGTCGTTGGTGTCGAATTCATATCCTTCCGCCCGCTGAAGCTGCCTCGAACACCGGCAGAGGTTCTGCGAACACTGCTACCGTCCACGCCTATATTTGCTGTTAAGTTCACTCTTTTCCGATTCATAATTACCTGAGTCACACCTAACAGTCATAATTTGAGCGGTTTTACGTGGGTGCCCAAGGCAGACTGGACAAAACAGCGTCGTGTGCAACCTCAGTTTCGAAATTCGAACCCTAAGGCTTGCCCACTTTTCACGGTTGGTCCCACCGAGAAATAGCTTTTGAATTTTCTAGACGCATCTGGAAGGTTCTTCGTGAATCGGTTTCCGAATTCCTCCGCCATCGTGTAATTTCGTGTGCTTTTCTTTCTTGCGAATTTTTTAGGTTCTCGCGCGCGCGTCCGTGATATTATTAATCCATGGTACTCCGAGTCATTAATATTCCGATTTCAAAATTTGACGTCGCTTCAGGTGTTAGAATGTCTGAACACAGTTCAGAAGACGACGAGCGCTACTCGGACTCCGAAGAAGATGAGGAGGAACAAGTCTCCGAGGAGGAGGAAGAAGAGGAGGGTCCGCCGCGCAAGAAGCCCAAGAAGAAGAGGGGCCGCCTCCGCGGATGCGACTTCATCCTGGACGACGTCGACGTGGACGACGACGATGACGAAGAAGCCTACGACGATGGAGACGACCTCGGGATCGACCCTAAGGAGCGCGCCGAGGCCGAACGGTTCATGCGCGAGCAAGAAACCAAGCGCGACCGCCGCGGACGCCTTCTTTTCCAGTAAGTTTTTCCAGCTATCTTTTTGATTATTTCAGGTCATATTTGTGTAACGGGATGGAACCTTAACGTAGCCATTAATAACGACGTTCTTATTACAGAGATCTCAACGACGATGAGCTGAAGCGTTACGTACGCGAACGCTACGAAGAGGCGCCGATGCGGAGACCTCGGCAAGCGACGGCCGATGAGTACTCCGCTCAGAGCCTGCAGCCAACTCACCGCGACCCCAATCTCTGGATGGTCAAGTGTCAGCCGGGAGCGGAGCAAGAGGTGTGCTTGCATCTCGCCAGAAAGCAGTGTTTGCTGATGGAGACGGAAAAGGTTAGTACGATTTTCAAAAATACTTTTAATATGCATATGGTTTTCAGGAGCTCCAAATCGGTTCTGTCGTCCAGAAGAGCGGCTTGAAGGGACTCATCTACATTGAAGCCTACAAGAAGAGCCACGTCATCGTAGCCATCCAAGGAATCTCGCAGCTGAACAGCAATGACATCAAGGTAGGGCAAATGCGAGATGCGAGATTAGGCTTAGATGAGCATGTAAATTTAGATGGTTCCGCTGAGCGAGATGCAGGATACCATGAAGGTCATCCGGTACAAGCCTCGAGTGCGGAAAGGAGAATTCGTGAGGCTCGCGAGGACCTTGTACAAGGGCGACCTCGCTCAAGTCGACTGGGTCAACGGCCCTGAAAACAAGATCAATGTGAAGCTGGTTCCGCGCATTGACTACACAAGGAAACGCGGCGCCCTTAGGGAGCCGGTAAGAAGCTGATTTCTAAGAACGGAACACTATTCATAGTTTAGGGAGAGCGAAAGCGCGGATTCGTCGGTTACAAAAATCGCCCGCCTCAGAAGATGTTCGACGCTGCAAAAATTAGGTTTGGTGTTAAAGTCTTCTAACACATTTAACCGCTTTTATCTTTAGGGAGCTTGGAGGAAAGATTTCCGAAGATGGCGCGTTCCAGTGTTTTGAGCGCAACTACTATATGCACGGCTTTCTGTTCCGAGTCTTCCCCTCGGAGGATATCATCTATGAGGGTGTCCAGCCTTCGCTTGCTGAACTGAAGGTTTTCCAGTCGAAGGTGCTGGATGACGATCCCGAGTGTAAGCATAATGACTCCTGTTTCGGAAGTATCTACTTTGTTTTCAGTTGATCAGATCAGAATCGCAGAGGCTCCTGCGTTCTTCTCTACGGGCGACGTCGTCGAGATCATCGACGGAGAACTTTATGGACTCACCGGAATTGTGCAGAAAGTTTCCAGAGACAAGGTGACGATCTTCCCTAAGCACGAGGATTTGGCTGTAAGTTTTCTTATTCGATTCAGTTCTGAAGAGTTTATGTTTCCAGGAAGATATCGAAGTTGCCCCCGACGACCTGCGAAAGTTCTTTAAGTTGGCGGACCGCGTGAAGATCATCGGCGGTACGTTTGAAGGGGAAATCGGCAACGTTGTCCTCGTGAAGGAGAACTCGCTGGTCGTGGTGAGCAGCGACTACTCCCGGGAGATGCCAGTGCTGAAGAAAGACGCTCAAATCGTAGTGTGAGGACCTGACTGTTGTTATAGAATATAGTTACCTTGGAATAAATGCAGATCTGGCAATGTTGATGTGGTGATGGTTCAGCTTCCCTATATCGAATATGTGAGGTTTGTCCTCCGTTTGGTCTTCTGCACCTTTGAAATCTTGTGCCTATTTCGTTTCCGCAGGTTCCCGAATTCAGCTCTTATCAGCGGTCCGTTTGCTTTAATTTTCATTTTGTCCAGTCACACGACTTTATAAGTGATCGATCGTTGATGAACTCGGGTTTCTTAAATTTCAGATGTGATTAGGGTAATTTTGTGATAAACTGAGATGCTCAAACCTTGATAGAAGACAGATATAAGCATATATACCAGCTGGAAGATTGGGATATTGGTTGCGGAACCAACGTGACGGAGCGGTGGTTTTGTGGTAACTTTTGCCGAACGAGAGATTTCGAAAACGTTTCCTACCTAGCAAAAACGTTCCCAGTTAGTCACACGCTTCCCTTAGCAAACAAACAGCCGACCTGCTTGTCGTACCTCTACCGTAACACGTTGACCGACCCCTGTTTGGCGACTTCAGCAACTGTCGAAATCGCGTATCTGTTCTGACCAGCGCTGTGCCCCGGGATGTTTACCCACAACCACTTTGTTATTTACGGCAGAACGACGGACCGTAAAGGGTTCCGCGGCGCTGTTTTGCCGTATTCACTGCTTCTTTGGTTTTTGGGAAACTGCCGGCGCGAGTTGCGATAAGTGCAGACGAGGCTTCCCTGTGACACTCACCGATTTTGTAACGTTCCGAAAACTTGTGACGGCGATGTTGGGGAAAGCGCCAACGTGTTAAGATGGCGGTGCGAGGTGTTCTTATCGGGGAGAAGGGGACGTTTAGTTATCATATGTATACTGCAAAGCTGACTTGTGATGGTCGTCGATGTTGACGAGCGCGGGTCGGTTCGTTTTCCTGATTCTCCGCTTTCTGTTTTTCTTCTCCACTGTAGCTAATGTCTTCCATATAAACATCGATTGTGGAGCTCTTAACTTTTTCTAGCCGCCTTCGCTGAGGAACCTGGGCTTCTCCTTGTTTTGCTGTGACACGTCATTCGAGTTCTTATCCCAACTGCTGTCAAGCAACTCGCTGATAAGGTTTCCGTCCCTACATCGACGAACCCAGTCGACGCGTCGCAACGCTATAAACCCCTAAAACTCTGCTCGGCCCGAGAGAAGATAACGGGAATGTTTCATGCATTCCGCAGCCACTTCCTAGCGTTGATAACCGACTTGTGCTAACGCGCTTCAGGCGCCTAGCGCACGGCAGAACACTCCTCTAACCTCTTATCCGTTCAGATGTCTTCGGATTCCCGAAAACGTTTGGCCGAAGATGTTTTCCAGTCCGGGATTCCCTCGAAGCGACAGATTTCGGTCCTCTACACCCTGAAACAGCGGTTTATGGAACTCTCGGACCTGAAGCAAAAATGGATTCGTCAGCAGAAAAGCGCCTCTCTGCTCGTACAGCCGTATCGCGTAGATGAGATGAAGCTGCAGTCCCAGTAAGTGCCGACCTTATCTTATTTGTTGCAATCCTCCGCGTTTGCAGATTCACGCAGCTCTTCTCGGATGTTGCGAAAGCGCACTCGCCCCAAGACCAGCACAAGGACCAGCTGGAGCTCATCAAGAGTGTGATCCAAGAGTAAGTTAGTCTATTTGTGCTCGTGGAATTCGTTGATGTCGAGATTTCATTGGAACGAATATTAATGTTTGGGTTTAGATCCGTGATCATCGAATGGCCGAAACAGATCCCGGGACTCACGGACAATGGCGTTCTTGACGACGACTCGAGCCTTCTCGTGGATCACGCGCCGTTGATTCACCGCGCCAGAAATGTCGTCAAGTGCCGAACTCCGCATCCGACTATGATGATCAAGTGAGTGGAATTTGCGTCATTTTACGAAAGGTGGAAACCAAGATAAGACGATGAAATATCATGTGGCGCGGTGATTTGTAAGGGTACTCAAAAGGGATTTGAGCTTGTTTTGCCATTGTGGTAATAAGCTGCTTTGATTGTATTTTGTTCATTTCTAGGGTATGCGCCATCGGAAAACCCGGAGATGATGTCTCCGATAAGCAGCCCAAGATTGCCGAAGCGCTCTTCAAGGCGACTCTCGTGAAGCTAGGAGGCGAAGGCGGAGAGCAGAGGTTTGTTCTATGAAGTAACATGCATCTTATAAATGCAGTTTCAGCCATAAGATCACGGCTGGGAAACTGATTCTGACCCAGCGCGAAGGCACCGCGGCCACGAAGGCTCACGAGCACGCTGGCGCCGTCGTAACCAAAGACGGCCGCCTCGTGACCCATATGTCGGCTCCGGACTACCACGAGAATCATCTCCTGGAACGTTCGACGGAATCGCGGACGACGCCGCTGAAGTACGAGAATGGAGTCCTCTGCGCCACGTTCCCCGAAATGGTTTGGCTACGGTAGCGGTGTTTGCTCTAACTTAGCGCGTTCAGGGCGTCCAGTTGAATTCGATGGTCGATCGACGGCAGCTGTCGACGAGATACGCGATCCAAGTGGACGTTTCGGTCAATGTCGATAACAAACTGGTGGTAGAACAGGTGAGCGGCGAGATGTTTGGTTGGGGCAAAATATTTGGGAAGTTTGGGAATGGACGGCCAGTGACGGACTGGGGAAGATAACGCAAGGAGTGCTATCTTCTCCTCGAAGAAGCGGCGGACTTGTTGACATACGCGAAGACGGGCCAAGCGAGGAGGAGAGGATTGGGTGTTTGGAGACCGGACAAGGATACCGTAGCCGGTTTATTGATTGGGAGGCACAGGAATAGTGGCGGAAGAGTGTTCCATAAGTTGAAAATGGGTGCACATAGAGATGTCCACGTGACAGTATACGTAAAACGAGGGTGACAAATAATTCTGTTTGAAGTCTTACTTATCCTATCCAAGATTTCTTCCATTTAGACCATATTCTCGCATCCGTTCTTGATCGCGATCACGAACGACCAAACGGAACCCTTGCTAACTTCTATCTTCTGGCAACGGCTTGTTGACAATGATATGGTGAGATCCATCGCTGTTTTTCCGATCTCATCTGTTCTATTCCAGCAAGACAGCTGCCTGCAAGTGGCGACTTGGGCCGTGGTCAAGGACGTCATCCGGAACTTCATCAAGGCGCAGTACCCTCAAGCTCGGTCCCTCGACGACGAGGAGATTCTCCACGTCCAGTGCATGCTGTTCCTCCCCATCGCCATCCGTGCCTTAAACCTTGAAGAACTGGAAGAGCAATGGTTCGGAAGGGTGCAGATCAACCTGGGACTTGAAGGCGTCGCTCGGCTCCAGTATCGACTGCTTTCGGAATTCGTCCACGATGAAGTTCTTGTCAGCAAGAAGCAGTTCATGCAGGTGAGCGCTTTGGTCGGAGATGATGATCTGAGGGAGTTGTTTAAGGACAAGTGTTTCTCGATTATCGATATGCAAACAGAGCTACGGCACAGTGTGTGGCAGTGGCTGTACAGGGCGACCGAGATGGTCATGGACGTCGGCCACAAGATCTGTCCGTCGCCGGCAGCGATCGAGAAGAAAGGTTCGAAAACTAAGAAGCAGATGGCCGCTGCGGAGGATTACCAAACCATGCTGAGCCTCTTTAACAATCGATACATCACAATGCTGAGCATGGAAGCTGTGGAAACAGTGTTTAGAAACCGCGGGCGAACGAGTGAAGAGCTGCAGAAGATTATGCTGGTCCGGTTTTGCGAAGACAACGCGGGATACCTCTCTTTCGCCTTCTCGAACTTGGACAAGTGAGAATTGAGATTGTGCAGCAGGCCCTAAAGATACCGTTTGCAGCAACCAAGAGGATAACGGAAAGCCGCTTTTCGGATCGATTTCCAGCGAGCAACTCAAAGATTTCAAGCAAGGGCTCCCCGAAGTGCTCATGGACGAACCGTTTCCGAAGAACTTCGATCGCTTGGGGAAATTCGAGCAGCTGATTTGCGCCGTGGATGTTGTGCCCACGTTTTCTTGCCCAAAGTATGTTAAAGGAGTTAAGATGGGTGATCTAAGGATTTCTAATTCCAGGAAACGGACCGTCTTTCACAACTATCGCACCCTTCGAATGCAGAGCGATGGAATTCTCTCGCAAGACCGGTGGAAGACCCGCGTAAATCCGCTGACCGGAGAGCGGCTTTCCCAAGGCGAGAAATCCTTGACACCTCCGCTAAGCATTTCGGGCGCCCTGGACAGCCTTCCGCCTCTCTCGGAACAAGCGAACTCGCTTCTTGCAGCCTCAACAAGTTTGCTGAAACATGAATCCAGCGACGAAGAGCGCGGTGCCGAAGATCTTCCGCTGTCCATCCCCACGACGAGTCCCGAGGCAGAGGACGAAAGTTGCCAGAACGACCTTTTCGCAGCAGTGATGCTCCTTGCGCAACAAGGGTAAGACGATAGCCGCTGAGAACTGGAGTAAGGTATGTTCAGAGCACAGTTCGGGAATCTCAACCTCTCGCCAGAACTTCTTGCCCAGTACAATTTGATCCCAAACGAAATGGAAGATGTAAAGCCGCCGGGGACAACGGCGAAAGTTCCCTTGAACTTGTCAAAAAGGAAAAGCAAATCTTGAGGAATCTTACGGTAAATACCAATAATCGTTGTGTTGTTTCAAAGTCGCAAACTTCAATATTTTGTGAAGTGTATTGTGGTGTTTTGCAAGCTGTGTGGGGAGCAAACAGCGGAAGAACGTGTTGGTTGGCCGACTGCATCCCCACTGGTCTTTCCCTGTACTCATAGAATTCGAAACTTTATACCATAAAAACAAAAATAACAATAACATTATTTACATGGAAAAGAGGTCTTCATTTTGGGTCCGTATCCAGCGGGAACGAGGCGCTTGCAAGGGTCGTCGTGGAGCAGGTTGGCGACGTGTTCAAGTTCTTCCCAGTTTGCGAACTGCAGCCATCCATCGTGGCCGTGGCGGAAGATGGTGCCTCTCTGGAAGGCCCGGTAGGAAGGGTCGCAGAAGGACGCCCGGACCCAAGGAACGCACCCGGTAACCATGAAGACATAGGTGATCGCGGCGCCCCAGAGGTCCTGGCAGACCCCGTTGACCATCTTCTTCTTGTGACCGAGGTGCTCCGGGGGCTGGTAGGCAACGGTGCCGCCGTTGCGGCACTCGTTGTCTTCGTCCATGACCGCGGCCTGGCCGAAGTCGGTCAAGCGGATGTGGGCTGAACGAAGCAATGTGAAAACGGGTAAAACGCTGGAAACTTACAGTATCCCATAACCAGGACATTCGCCGGCTTGAGGTCCATGTGGGCGATGCGAGCCTGGTGCATGTAGTGGAGCCCAAGGAGGATCTGGGAGTAGAAGAGACGAGCCTTGTCCTTCTTCACGTACTGGTGCACGGCGGTGAACTTGTAGAGGTCCCCGTGGGGGGCGAGCTCCATGCCGAGGAGGAGGGTGGTGCTATCGACCCCAACACCGTACAGGCGCACGATGAAGGGGTGGTTTTGAAAGGGTAAAAGCCTTTCGAGCTCACGGATTCCCTTCCGCATCTGCTGTTCTTTACAGGCAAGTTGCTGGGTCTTGCCGGACGGCAGAGTTCGCATGATGCGGGAGACGGTCCCGAAGGCGCCGCGTCCTAGCAGTCCGCTCACCTTGAATCGTGCCCCGCTGAGCTCGATCTCCTTGCGCA
>KN166433.1:78506-90702 GCA_000757745.1 Steinernema scapterisci | reverse complement strand
TTTTTTTAAGTGCGTGTATTAAGAACATTCCGCGTGCGCGTAAAATTCGAAAGAGTTTTGACGCGGCAAGATGACGGGAATGCCAAAAGATCAAAAGAAATGAAAGAAACGACTAATTTGAACAATAAGCATAGAAAACGAATAATTACGAAATCGCGAAATACATGAACGGATCGATTTCTTCATTTCAGGTTATGGAAGCGGCCAGAGCAACAGAGGAGCAAAAGGAAGCAATATCTTAGCCAAAGGGTCCCTCTTATTCGGCAGCATGAAAGAAGGTATGGTGACGTAGAAGTATAAAGCGCACCCACGACAGCCGAAGGAGCGAACATCCAGAAGCGGAGCAGATCAGAAGAGTCGAAACGAGCAACTGAATGGCCAGCGGAACCTTCGCCGTTAGTTCGTTCGTTCGTCGGTTTTCTGACCGGGAGCCCGACGATGATTCGATTCGGTCAACTTGGAAAAATCTCTCTTTTTAACTGTTCAACTGTTTGTTTGTTTCAGACCCGACGCAGACGTCTGAAAACAGAAGCGCGCTCCGTCTCAGACTCTCTATTCCGGCTCAAAACGTCATCTTCGGGAGCCGAGAACAGTCGCTCGAAACCCAAATTTCCAGATCCTGTCCAATTTAATTCCAGGTTCGCCGTTTCCTCCGGATTTTCCTTAAACATAATTTGTTTCAGAATGTGTGTGAGAAAGAAAGCGAAAGCGGGAACGAAGCCGCCGACAGAGACCCAGATGTGCCCCGACATGAACCTGAAGACGGCGGAAGAATCTGCCGCGGAGAATGAAGGTCTTGCAGAAAGCCAGCCAGTTTCCGCTTCGTCGGCGGCCACCACGATGGAATCCAGCGCGCAGACGAGAAAGTGAGTTTGGTTTTGGCTTGTTGTGCGATTTATTTCGTTATCCAGGGCTCCACTTCTTCCTACGTCGCCCAATCCATTTAAGTCGAAGGACGGTAACAAATCAGCGTCACAGTTAAACAAGGTAGGCGCTCACGTTCATTCTTCTGCTCAAACGAACTTTTTTAGCGGAAATATCTTTGTGGTCCGTCCGACATAAACATAACTTCAACTGAATCCAACCGAACCGGACTGACCGATGAAGACACTCAGAAGAAAGTTAAGCCAGTCGCCAAGTAAGAATTTCGATTGCGCTCTGATTATAAGCACCTTTTATTAGAACGGCAGAAACGCAAAAGGACTCGAAGGATCAGAAGGAGACGCTGGACTCGTCATCACACTGGACGAGTAGTTATGCGAAGTCAGGTGACCGTTTAGAGGCAAAAATGCCTCAGCGTTTGGAGTTATTATCACAGTATTCAATCTCTTCCTATCAATACAAACTCATCACAGGCGCGGACTCGAACCCGCACTCAGTGGGCGGCGCTCCACAGCGCTAACCAATGCACCACAAACACACTAACCTTGAGAATCGCAAACACTGCCATAACTTGTTTCTTTCAGGAAAGCGAAGTGTTTCGTCGAACACGGCGGTTTCCGGGCGTCCAGAATCTTTGCGGAAGAAATCGTTTGGGCCGAAGGCGAAATAATGTGTTGCTCAACGTTGATAAAGAGGTCATATAGGTCTTTTGCGGTAGTTCTGGGGATGTCCGAGTGGCGCAGAGCGTAAGGTTAACGCTGACGCACACAACGTCCGGGTTCGACGCCGGCCAGGTGATGAAACACTCATAGCGTGAGATGGCCTCAGTGATCGCTAAATGTCATAGTTACACAGATGGTCTTTTTTCTTGTTTTCTGTAAATTGTGTGCGGGGGCTTCTCATATGTACAAAGCTTTATTCGTTTCCCGATTTTCAAAATTTTCAAATGGCGTCGGATACTTTCTGTGAAAATCCGTTTTGTGAGCACGATGGAAATAAGTGACGATTGAGTCAGAGGGGATATCGCCACGAGAGAAGCCGGGGTCCGCGAAGAGTCCCTCCCCAATGCACTCGGGGCGCGGACGGGGGATTCTCCCATACACGTATTCGGCACGCGTTCGCATATGAATACAAGAAGCTCTAAACTCTGGAGGAAATTTGCTCGAAAAGAGGAAGAAGAAGAAGAGGACAACTACTGGGATCTAACTGTTGTGGTATTCTACGAAGGAAGGATTTAGGATGAGTACCGGTAAGTGGAGATACAACCTCGTCAGAGTGGGTAATATCATATTTAGAGAGAAGAATACACAAACATGAACAATAGAAATGTATGGAACAATAAGAGCGCTGTTGGGGACGATTCTCGGTCGTTGACAGCGAAGGAAGAAGACAAAGAATTACAAGGCGCAACGATTGAGAGGAGGAGAAGATTCCCTGATGTGGAGAAGAAGGCGATTCTGTACAAACGGCGGCGGCATCAACGGGATCTCGGAGAACTGCCACAGCTGCGAAGAGAAGAAACGGAGAAAGACACGCGGGCAAGGGGCCCATGAGGGGCAGTAACACGGCGTGTTGCGATGTGAATAACGAGGAAAAACTGTACGGCACCTGGAACGAGATCGTAAATATCTGGTGGGAAGGGATGTCAACGATACCTTTACATGAGAATAGTTTTCCATTATGCATCGCCCGGTTCTTCGGCCGGGGAAGTGGCTTCTGACTCGGAAGAGTTGACCGGTGGGTCGAGGACGAGCCTCTTCAAGATGTCCGAAAGGGAGATGATTCCCACAACCTTCTGGTCATCGTCCGTGACGATCAAACGATGGACTTCGGCCTTGACGATGACCTCGACCACGGTCATCAGCGAGTCGGCCACGGAGCATTTCCGGACGCCTTCAAACCACTGAAACAAGAAATTCGGTAAAAACATGCTTCCAGATGGAAGAAACATACGTCGGAACGGTGCTGAAGCGCCTCGTGAACGCTGACGTCCAGGTTGTTGTATGCCTTTTCAGCGGCGAGATTGATGACGTCGAACTTGGCATAGATGTCAACCACCTGAAATCCCGTAGTTGAGATCAGTGGATTCATGTACGCTGATGCTTACCTTTCCTTGGGCGTCGATCAGCGGCAATGCTGAAACCCGCTTGCTCAAGAAAATTCTAAGAGCGTCGATAAGTGGGGTGTCCATGTCGATGGTGGCGACATTGTCCCAGCAGCCGATTCCGAGTTCCTTCGGCGTCTTTTCCATGAACGCCGGCTTCGGAAGGTCGTTGATCTGAAATCAAAAAGACGATCATGTATGATCTCGATTCGGAGTGATTTACGTAAAGGAAGAGGAATTTGATGAGCCGCTTGTGGGTGAGGATATAGGAGATGTTGCCCGTGGAGTGTTCCAGCACAGGCAGCCTGTGGATTTTGTGGTCACACAGCATCTGCACCGCGTGGTAGAGGCTCTCGGACGGGTCGATGGTGACGAGAGCCGGGAGTTTGCCGTCGGTTTCGAACGTCTCCCTCCAAGTGATGATCTTGTGCTCCTCGAGTTCTTTGATTCCTTCGTGGTTCGAGTCCGATTTGTAATACCTAAGAGATACAAATAAGACCCGATCGGATATGCGATTCGAAACTCACTTATGCAGAATTTGGATAAAGTCGGTGATGGTCAGCATTCCCACGAACTCATTTTTCGTGCTGTCCCACAGGGGCGCAGCGCGGACTCCGTTGTAAACGAGAGCGAAGAACGCTTTGCGGACCTGAAACGAGAATCTTGAGGAGCTGAACCGACCGGGTGATCGCGCTGTTTTCAGACAAAATGTGTGTGTTCTCATTACGAAAAATAGCCAAAAATGATGCTTTCAGACATTCAGCTAATTTCAGACCGTCGTTGTTCGCGAAACTGCATTTAAAAAGTTCACCGAAAGAAGAGATCGGTCGGAATTCCCGATTCTTCGTTTTTCCCGATTTTCGGATTTCCGCCATCAACAATTTCGCTAAATGACGTCAATTTGGAATGGTTGCACAATGAATAGCGCCCCAACGAGCAGCCTATAAATCTCCGACGTGATCTGCCAACGTAAAAACAATCCTGTTAAATCCCCCGCTGTTCAAGGTCACAATCTGGTGACATCAACATGGAACTGAGCATCGACCGAACATCGTCACATTCGGCGTAGAATTATCGACGACTTATCGAATATTCGAATGATGATTTATGCAAATCGAAACATCCAAAGTGCACGCATAAAAGAACTCACCGGCAGCTGAACGTCGAAAACGACCAGTTTCGAGCTTGTGGGGATGAGGTCGTAGCACTTGTGGGCCTTCATAAACAGCGAGTAGACGGCATCCTGGTTCTCTGTAAAGGAAACAAGTTAGCAAAACGGGGGAATTCGAAAGCCGAATTCTGAGCACCGAAAATAATCTTATTTATTTCGGGGAGCGCCGAAGAGATCGGAGTCGTTCCGTCGAAGGACGTAGCGTTCAAGAAGGCACTCTGAAAGACGCGGAGTAAGTAAAAACAACTCACTGAATTCATTGGAGTGCCAATCCTCAAAGTCGAAAACCGTGGGGTGTTCCCTACTTGCCAGATACTGCTGGCCCGTGGCGGACATTTGGTCTCTCGAGGCGACGTAGTGGCTGGCGGAGATCCTAGTCATTGAGCCTCGCCGATAGCGGATCGGCAAAGGAATCAAAAGCGGTCCGTTGAGGGGCGTCGAGGGCGAAGCAGAGCCACCGCCGGTGGAGAAGAAAGCAACGTTTGGTTGCGCGGAACTGCTGCGATGATGGTGGCGATTCTCGTGCCCAGGAACTCTGCACCCGCTCGCCAGCGGCGCCGACAGTCTTCCCTTCGCCGGCGTGGAAGTCGTTTCGGGAACACAAACACAGGTGACATCAATGGTCAGCGGTGACCGCGGAGCGACTTCACCGTTCCCTTGAGGCTTCAGAGGCTGCAGAGGAGAGGACGGGGTCACGGAAATCGCGGCCGCCGTCCGAGGCGGCAAACCCCGAGGTGATCGAGCCGAAGAGGGCAACGGAGCCGCCGGATACGGCGGGAGATTCGCGAGGAAATTCGGAGGCTTCACCGGAGCCGTGGACGGCGACGAGGGTCGGTCGGAGGCCTCTGTGAGGGAACTCTGGGGCTGGACATTGTTGCGAGCCGAGGAGGGATTCGAGTTGGATTCGGATTTGCGCTTGTACAGCGCTTTCCGGAGCGAGCCGCTCTTCACAGCGAACATGCGATTCGAAAGCAAGGATGCGATTCCGTCGGAGGATTCTGTTCCCGCCGGTGAAGATTCAGGTAGTTGGGAATATCTCGGTCGAACGTCCCCAAGCAGCGCTGGAAAATGACGCCTTTGGTGTGTATTCACGGTACGAAACGCGAGTCGAAACAAGCAGAAGTGACGCCCGAGATAGAGTTCAGGGGAGAATATCGCGTGAACGGTCGTTTAGTTATGTTAAGCAGAGGAAATCTAAGAAGAATTCTCAGACTCAAATAGATGAGATGGAGCGGTCTGATTTTTCTAGTTCAATGGGATCAAGTTTTCGGGATTCAAAGTATTGACTTCAGTTACGGTAATCCGAGTCCTATCAAAACATTTTCTTTGAACGGAGGCAACGCTAGTCGGAATAGTTTCGAGCTCGGATCATTCGGCAGGATGGTCCAAGGCGGAGATTAGAAGTGCTTCCATGCGGGCGCAACGCAATACATAATTAGTTCAAGGGGTTCGTCGCAGCAGAGAGTACAAAAAAACGGGGAAATCTAGCAGCAGGAGGAGCGAAGCAGCAGCCGATTCTCGACAGCGGTCGCGATAAGAAACGAGGCCCCGAGGCGGCAATTCGCAGCGGCAGCGGCGTCGTCGTCGACGCTGGTTGACCCAAACGCGAAGATAAACAAGATGAGCTGGCATTGAGTGGCACTGAATCGCGGCGCCCGAACGTCAACCGCCGGCGCCTGGGCGAAGCGGCCACGGCATCGAAGTTCCAGGTGCTGCCTGCGCGAGAAGCTTCAAGGTCGAGAATGCGACTGCGAAAGCAGAATTAACTATGCGCTGTCGTGGGTTCTTGCGGCGCTGCCGTAGGGAACGATGGGGAAGGAATGCGAGTGCGGGTGTCGGTGGCCGGTCGGTCGAGAGGTGGCCGCGAGGAGATATCGAGCGCCGAAGCGGCCGCTTCCTCGCAGCCGTTTTCATTAGATCCTCCTCGCGTGCTCCTTGCTCGCATGACCCCGAGCGCTTTGAGCCTCGTGCAGGCTTCCTCTTCCTCGCTGTAGACGCCGGGGACCGGGTTGCCCGGCGAGGAAAACAAAATCGGCAAACATCGTCGGTCGTCCTCGATTTTCGCCTCTCCTGCCAGCGACAACAAATTATTCAAATCGCTTTCGTCGAGCAGGAAAAACTGACGAGTGGAGTTGACTGGAGTGGAGGACCGACCAAGCGACCAGGCGGGGGATGGTTGGGTCCATCCGGCAAGCCGCTCTTTATGTGACTTGCGGGCGAGGGAAAACAAAGAGAAACGCGGACTAGGAACAGCCTGAGAAAAAGAAACTCGATCCCAGGCCGCAAGCGGACATATTCACATCATCATTTACATGCCCGCGGCCGAGAATCGCTCATTGCGACGGCGAGATTGCCAAAAGACGGAGGAAAGAAGCGAGAAGACGACGGCAGCAGGCTAGTGGAGGTCCGGACGCAGAGAGGGGAGACTGTCAGCGAGGATTAGAGGCGAATGTTTGCACGCGGGTAGAAAAAGGCGCTGTTTGCCGAAGACAGCGAGATTTTGGAAGGTGCAGGCGAGGACGCCCGGACGCAGGCAGCGTTTGTGGTTGGGTCGGAGACGAAAGGTCGCGAAAGGAGCTGAAGAAGACGAAGGGCTTGGGAACATGTGACCGGAATTCGCGTGTTTTGGGCATCGGATCGAAGGAGGCGCTGGGTCCAGCGGCCGACCGACCGCTCGAGGGCGCGAAAGACAAAAGAATGTTTTCCAGATGTGGATTGAGCCAATTAGACGCTGCGCCAGGGTCGAGTCTAGACGAGTCTGGGGCGAATTTGTAGGCGCCTCTCAGGGATCCTCGGGGGATCGGACGCACGTGCTCTGCGAGGAGTATGCTGGGATTGCTGGGAGTATGTACGCAGGGACACGCGTCGTCGCGTGCAGCCGCTTTGACCATCAGCAGCACAACAACGGCGGCGAGCCTCCTCTAAGCGACCAAACACCAAACGTACCCACAATGAGAGCGAATCGATCGGGCGAGGAGCAAAGACCGATCCGCCGATCGCCGGAGCCCGAGGGGATGAGTTGTGATGCCAGAACGCAGTCGAGAGATTCCTGCACGAGGGAGACTCGGAAGAACAGGTGATGGAGCGTCTTATCGCAGGAATCAGCGGCTTTTTGACGTCACCAGCGAAGATGGCCGCGCTAGAAGAACTTAATCCGTGGCAGCGATTAACACACCAGCGCCGTCGACGCTGATCGGAGGGAAAACACGAAAACGCGCTGTTTATCGGATGGCCGAAGAGCCAGGACGGGGCAGAAGAGGCTGCAAGGAAGCGTGACTTGGCGTCGAGAGGACTGCAGGGAACTGCTCGCTGATCGATTCGGGGAACAGATGCAGGAGGGAGTCCGCGAGAACATAACCAAGCAACGCTTTAAAACAAGCGGGCCAAAACAACGCCGTTGAGCGGACGGCGCACGCAGAAGACCGTGAATAAGCGCTCTCGAAGGGAGGGAAAAGGGTTTATTTGATTTCGAGCAGCTTTTCAGTGAATTCCGCCGTTGTGATAGAGATTCGGAGTGCATGGAACGGACGCGGACGCTTGTTTTGACGTGCTGCGTGGAAACGCTTCTGGAAGAGGACTCTTTGGAGATGCGATGACAGCAAAGCGAGGTTTGTTTCGATGTCTTTGAATTAACCAAAATAGAATAATTTAAAAAGCTCACAGTTTGTGAGCTCAAAAGGTTTTAACCCAGGAAAAAGTCGTTTTTTCACATCAAGAAGCCAAAAAAGAGTCGGCTCGACAGCAAATGATCATTAAAAGGACAAAGTCAATTAACGCGTTTTCGAATGGCAAATTAAGCTTCAAATAGAGGAAACGCCGATTTGGGGCTGGAAGGAAGCACGAAAGGAGTCATTTGCGTTCAACGGCGAGCGCGAAACACGATTTCGTAAGCGGATTAGGAGACGTTGGGGCCACCGCGGAGTGAAAACGCAGAGAACGGTCAGATTCGGCGACGATCGATTGGAAATGCGAAGAGAGTCCGGAAGCCGAGCACAAAGTGCTTTGGTCGCCCAGGGAAGGTATGTAGTCCTGGAGAGCGACCGGAATCGCTTTCTAATCTGCTAAACAAATAATCGGGATAAGAATAGAATGATCCCTGACGGAGTGCTCAGGACGGATTGGGCTCTGGAGTGTCCGGCGAAACGTTTCCTCGATTTGGTTCTTCTACGTGATGTTTTGGTTTCGCTCGTGGTTACAGAATAGCGAGGAATCTCGAGATATTAAACATTTCAATCTTCAGTTTTGACGAAGAAAGCATTCCGACTATCGACTAAGACCCGAAGAACCAGAACGCCTCGGAAGTTAAGTATTTGAGAACGTTTGCAGCGCATCGAAAAGCCGTCAAATCCCCAAATCGCCCACTTTCGACCAAATCTTTTCTAAATCGAGCGTCCTAATCCCGGAAAGAAGCTCTCGGAGAGCTTAGGGCCTGACTCAGGCAGGCCGAGCGGAGGACATCGACGAGGATTGGCACTCCTGAAAGGTTTCTGGGGACTCACTCACCTCGCGAACCAGAAGCGCTGTGTGGCCGAGGGCGACCGGTGAGCCGGACTCGTCGAGGCTCCGCTGGCTGTGCATTCCCTGGAGGACGACGGACCGAGTGTAGCGACTTCCGGTTGTGGCGGTTCGAGGCCGGATCGCGGGACTTCGGATCGGGGCTGAAACGGGAGCGATTAGAGGCGCTGCTTGGCTTATGCGTGTATTGGAATATTAGTGACGCCGTGTCTGAGCGCTAGACGCCCCGGGGAAACGAGTTTACGCGCACCTGCGAGGAGAAGTCGGGTAATCGCGTTCGAAGGTAGTCTTCCGACGCCGACGACCCGAACTCTCGTCCCCAGCGATCGATAATCTCGCGCGAAGAAGACATAACAAATGAGCAGTTATCGATCTCCGATCGCTCGTGTGTGTGTTCCCAAGGAGAACACGGAGTTGGCTTCTGTGCTTACGGACTGTGCGAGGGAATCGGACTTGCAAAATGCACGCGAACGGCTATTTTGGGCACAAATTGGGCTAGTTGGCAGCCAGAAAGGAAGGACCGAAAACGAGGCCGCAGTTTATAAACGTAAACACTCGATGCAATCGGTTTCGATCTACTCATTCCCAGCGGCACGTTCCGCCTGGTTCTAACTTGTGGTCTGGAAGATTGAATTCAATATTCGAAGTTTAAGTAAAAAATTCAAATTCCAAGGTTTTATGACTTCAAATAAATTGAACAAAATGAACAAAAACTCAGAATTTTGGAAATATCGCGAAGTTTCCGTCTTTGACCGGATGGACGACCGATCACAGAGATCTGATCTGAACTTTTCTATTTTTTCAGGTGCAAAGGACACGTTTTCGAGATGCGACTCGCAATGGCGTTCTAACGGACAATTTGATTTGCCAAACACCAAAGTTCAAAAATAGAAAATGGACACAAATAAGTTCCCAAAAACCCGTTCTCCCAACCGATCGATTCCTTTCAAACTCAAAATTGTCCACAAACAACACAATTACGTTGATCTGGTGCAACACGCAAATTTCGTATTTTGCGGTCGCCACGTCCTTCGAACTCCGATCGACTCGCTGTCGTCGCCGCATTTGACGCAGTCGGAGTCTCCGAGTTTCGTCGGGTCGAAAACCAATCGCGTAGTAACAAAATTTAACAAAAAGCGACCTTGAAGCGACTGGCTACAAATACGCGTGCAGGAGGGAGGATGCCACAGGGCGAAGAGTAAGATTGAGAAGACGCTTGGGAGTGTCTGGAGGGTGCAGGGAAACTTTGTGCGAAAAACAGGGACCTCGAGATGAGCTGTCGACGCGGCGGTTGGCGACAGGCCGGGAAACGCTTATCAATTACGAAATACTTCTTGTAGGCGCAAAAGAGAAAACAGGTGGAGGAGGAGGTGGACTTGAGTATTCATGGGACTCCGGTTGGAAGCAGGGTGTGGGAGGTGGGACAGGACAGGCCTAAAGAAGAAACACGAGCTTTGGAGTTTTGGCGCAGCGCAAAGAGGCCATGTGTCCTCCAGAGCCCGAAACAGAAGAACTCTCTTTTGTGTTTTTCTTTTCGCCCGCGCCAAAGAATCTAATCAATTTGCGACGGAACAACTTCCTCGCTTCGCAGTTTCTGGACTACTGTTACTGGCGTTGGAGGAAGTCGGTCATCTTCTGGGCCAGTTCTGTGCTGTAATCCTGGTCTTTGAGGTCTTCTTTCCACTTTTCTAAACTGCACTCAAGCAAAGAACGCTCAACCTCACTCTCGATTTCCCTTTTGACAACATTTCCCGTAATCCAAATCTTAACAACTCACAATTGTTCGCCATCTGGGCGCCGTCGACGGTGAAGCACAGCGGACTCGTGGAAGACTGAAATGCGGAAGAGATTAGAATCTGGAAACGGCAGACGTGCGATTTATGAGCCAGGCGAAGGGAGAGGGCACTGGGCCGAGATTCCAAAACTTCCTTCGTCTTCGAAGTAAAGTAAACAAAGCAAAAGTCGCGCCGATCGATCGCGGCGGGCCGGAGAATCGGAAAAACAAGAGAATTTGTCAGCCGGGCGGCGGTCTCCGAGGAGGGTCCAGAACGGCATAATCGCTGATCGGCACGCATAAATCGATCGTCGCCGATCGGAGCCGCCGGGGATTCGATTGGCCCTCTGTCGCCCAAAAGAAGCAGGATTGAGGATCCGATCGGAGATTGAAATCACGGCCTCAGGACCGCAGACGAGGCAACTGACGGATCACAGATCCGCATCCTCGTCCGATCGGAACCCTTGGGCGCAATCAGCGGCGCCGCTGCACTTTAGCTGCCGCCGAGAGCGGCGGCGAGATTAGAAAGCGACCGGGGAGGCGGAGGGCCAAACGAGATTAGAGCGCTAGGCGGAACGGCGAGACGCCTCGGAGGGAGACTCACCATCATGGAATTCGTCCTGCTGCGTCCCTTCACGAAGTCGACCATGTGCGCGACCGGACTTCTAAACGCGGAAGAAATTAGAATCTCGAATTTTCTTTGGGTGTGATTACCGTTTTTTGTCGTAGATGGTCTGATTGTTGTTCGCGAGCTGAGTGTCAACGTAGAGCGGGTGGTCGGCCGGACACGCGCCCCCTGGAACGAGAGGACATTAATTGAGGAAGAACAGTCGTGAGGAGGCGCAGAGAGGCTCTGGCCGTTTGGCGAGGTCGGCTTGAATTCTAAGAGTTTTTGGATGCACTTTTAGGCGAGGGAAAAAGACGGAGAACGTGAGGATCGAGGAGATTTGAAGCGATTGCAGAATTCGTTTAACGTATGTCGAAAAGGCAAGAAAGAAAAGAGCGATTCGGAGTCGATGTTCTCGGAGTAATTATTCAGAAGTTCCGAGAGTGGAGAGCGAATCTCGGACTGCTAAAACTCAAATCCGAAAAGAAAATCAGATCGGAATTGTGATTCCTTGAACGCTCTCCCCTCGAGCATCTCCGGACCGAACAACGGGGCATTCCTGCCAGATGACTAATCGCCCTCCCCAACCGTCCTCCGTCCTCCTAACTATTCTCCCTTTGTCTCCAAAATAAATTCGCACCGAAGAAACGAAGAGGGAAGACGCGCCAGCAGCCGTCCATCAGCGCGTTCTTCATCAAACGTCGTCAGGAATGCGCAATTGCGTCTGGACCCAAACGGACTTAAGCGTCCTCAGGATCGCTCAATTCGCCAAGGACGCACGGGATGAAGCGGCCGCCGAGACTCGATAAGAGCAGAAACGCGTTTAGGCGAATAATGGGCTTGAGGGATTAAAAAGAGAAGTTCTGAGGCGGTCCAGAGAGACCGGAAGACCTCTGTTTTGGTGTGTTGACGTCTTAGAAAGGACCTGGGACGGCCGTAAAAAGACCGGAATGACGATGAAACAGAAGCTATTTGTTTTCCCGGTCCCTCTCGTGTAATGACCCAACCAAAAGAGTCCAAGCAGGTTCTGCTCCGGAGACCATTTGAAAAGGTCGAGAATCTGCGAGATTCTTGAACGGAAGTTTTTGAGAAGCGGCCGAGTGGAAAACCAAGCATCTCACTTCAATACGTAAACATCGCGGG
>KN166433.1:58896-69000 GCA_000757745.1 Steinernema scapterisci | reverse complement strand
CCTACAGTATCAGCGGGCTAAAACACTCTGGCGGCATCTGTTTTGCCATAAAAACAGAAAATAGCGAAAGTCAGGTGATCCAGATGCATTAAAAGTTGCGCGGAGTTGTCCTGGATCGGCCCTTTTGGGATCCTCGGCGCCGTCAACAGATTCCTTCGATCACGGGGTATTTTCGACTTTGCCCTACAGTACCGACACAAACATGAACCCACCTGAGCACCTTCTCGGAGATCACCTTTAGATTCTCTTGGATCGAAATCGTCGACTTCAGCCGCTTGTGCACCCGACGCGTCGGCGTCTTCCTCGCCTCGGAACTCATCTTCACGGATCTGCAAGTTGAGAGTGATTAGGAGAGTGCAGAGACCGGATAGTGCTCGGAGAGGACTGTCGCCGGATCGAAGGGACCCAGGCACAATCGATCGTGGCGCGCGGGTGGCCGGAGTCCCCGGGGCGCCCAAACAACGTCTGCTGCGCGAAGAAAATACATTCGAAAAGGAATAACAAAGTCGAGGCAAAAAGAGGCAAAAGAGTGCGCGGGAGCGCCGAGGACGCGGAGGACGACGGCGATGTTGCATTCTGGAAACTCGCGTTTTTGGATTGTGCAAGTTTCGGATGGACTCTGGAATTCTGAGTTCGCGAGTGGTTTCGACACGGGAGTGCTTAGAGGGGGACTTCGTTGAAACGCCGAAAGCAGTAAACAATAGATCCAATTTGTGGAGGGAGCGATGAAACAAGGGACTGAACTAGAAGTTCAGGTCAGAAAGTCGCCAACACAGTGGATGTCGGTGATCGATCCATCTGCGCCTCAGAAACAATCAAAATATGGGAAATTCATGCACAAAAACTTTAAATTTCCATTGAAAAACGAAAACTAAACAGATCTTTCTGCGCACACAAAAACGGGGAACTCACGAAAGCGAACAAAGAACCCATCTACGCACCTCCGCTGCATCCCCATCTCGTTTGCCACCAGTTGGCGACATTTGTTCGCCCTTTTCAAGGACGTGATGAGCAGAGAACCAAAGCAGATACGAGCAGTTCATGTCAGATGTTTGCGCGAGATCATCCGAATTCAACGTTTCAAGACTAACGCGGCGAAAACAAGAAAACGAGCACTATTCCGAATATAAAAGATATTTCACGCGTCAAGGATATTTATTTGCTTATTAGCACTTGTCCTTAGTGTACAGACCGAACATGTCCGGGCAGACCCTTGAGAAGCTGCGCTTCGCACGCATGGTCCAGTAGTCGTCCGAGGAGTCGACGTACTGGTAGCGGACTTGTCCCGCTTCAATGAAGCGCTGGAACCAGACGGGTTCGACGGGAGCTGCGTGGGCGGCCACTCGCGGCTCCGGGTTGCCGTTGGCGTCGTTGTTATTGTTGTTCCCGTCGTCGTTAAAGTTGTTGAATCCTCGGGTACGGCGAGGGGGCGCGATGGCGCGTTGCGAGTGCTCCCGGCGGAAGTACTTCTGCATCTTCCGCTCCGCCTTGGCTAACCATTCCTCAGCCATCGTCGGGTTTTCCTCTGTAACGGTCAACTATCATTTACATGAACGGACATTGCCTAATACCTCGCAGGGAGCGTCGGAGATAGATGACATCGCCTCGGTGACGGGAGTCCGTGGGAGGAAGGAGAGCCACCTCCGCCTGGGTGTATCTCAGACGTTCCTCAGCGTTCTCAATCGGCATGTTGATCAACGTCTTTGACACGGCTTCGCGGACCGGCGAACGGGCGCGGGAGCGAAGCTTCGGGTGCGCGAAAACCGCGTCGATGGTCTTCGTTAGATCGCCGCTGAGAAAGACCGTCTTCGAGCTGAACAAGAGAGATACACAAAGAAAGATTCGAAAGTTCTTCTTACTTATTGTGGCTGTAAACAGGCGCAACGAAGGAGACATTCGCGTTCGGGTCCATTTCCTCGAAGCAGATCACCGCATTGTCGCCATGCGTGTTGATCAGGTTCATAGTTCCAGACACCATCGCGGGACAGCGTCCAGAAACCTCCGACTTGAAGTTGGAGGTCAACTGAAGACGGAGTCCGTCCAGGCACCACGAAACATCGTTGGATGTGTTCTCAAACACGATTCGCCCGGCGCCACTTGGGAAAATGGCGAAAGTTTTCTCTTCGCGAGAGTAGTGCGAGCGGAGTCGGAGATTCTGCTGGAAGTGGAATCCATGCGCCATGAGAGAGACACAAGTGACGTCAGCATCGACTTGTTCAGCCATGAAGCGCCAAGGACGTCTCGGGTTGTCGACCACTTCGAAGGTTTCACCTATTCCGGGCATGAAGGCGTGGACATCCGCGATGCTCTTGAGGTGGCCGACGAAGGCGATCACGAAGGAAGTGGCCATGACCGTCTGTTGATGGATGTCCTCGAGGTCCTGGGCGGCGATGAGCACGTCGGCACGAAGCGCCGTCTGCGCGAGGAGTTCCAGGAAAGGTGTCGGCACCATCGCTCTGATCTACAAGAAATCCGAAAAAATAAGAGAATAGAGAGAACAATATGTAACACGGGTAGAAGCGCATGTTATATAAAAGAAAGCGCGAGAAACGATTTTCTGCTGCCTAGCAGCAAATGCAGTCTTTAGGACATACCGGGAATGGCGCGAAAAGGAGATCGTCGCGGTTCAGGTTGTTGGTAGCGGCAGATTCGACCGCATTGGTGAACGCCTCCGTGATGACGGAAGTGCCGCGGTTTGCCTCGCGTTCCTTGGCCTCTTCTTCGGCCCGACGCTTCGCTTCTTCTCGAATAATGAAGCGTGCGCTCTTCTCGATCGGCTCAGTTTCATCTGAAACAAATTCAATGAACGTTGGTTCATTCAGCCGGCTTACCTACGGTCAAAGGACTTGGGAAGCTTGAGGCATTCAGGCGCGAACTCCAGATCACTCTTGGTGACGGCGCCGCTGTCCGTGGAGAGGATGGAACTGGCTCTGAAACGGAGAAATAAAAGAGTTGAAGTGAATCCAGGAACTCACGAACTGCTGCCCGACATCTCGAGATCAACCGCTTCCGACCGCCTCTGACCAGCAGAATGAAGTCGCGAGGCAAAAGAGCGGACGTCTGGAAATTGAGTCTGGCGACCGGAGCGAGATAGACAGTAAAGGTCGGACAGCACATCGCGCCGGCGGGAAAATCGCGAGATTTCGCGAAGTGTTGCAAATCGACGAAAATCGGGGAATCCGCGAGGACGGCAACACCGAGCGCATCTTTCCCGCCTTGAGTCATCGAGGGACAGCCAGAAGACGCAAAGAAACTATGCGATCCAACAGCGCGGGTGCCGTGAAAATTCGATCGTAGTCCTCGTCGGAGTGCGGTCGGTTGAACTCCAAGACGATATTGCTCTATGCAACCTCTACAGTAGCCTCCCTCGCCAATTCCAACTTCCTCATGACTCAGTTTGGAAACGTTTTCTATTTATCCGCCAATTTCCCTCGAATCTCGCATCATCCAAACGTGTATAGTAATCTTCACGCGTAACTCATCGCTAATCGTCTTCACCGGAATCTCCCCCAAACAATCCAATTTAATCCAATTTTCTTTGTTTTCTCAATTTTCCGATTGCGGTGCACTTCGCAGCGGAGTTTTCATTGCCACCTTGACTGCTTTCTACGCTGCAAATCCAGATTTGCACTTTCTGGGTTTCAACGAGAGCCCGGGTGGGCGGCGGTGGACCCGCTGATAAGAGTCGATCTTGGCGAGGGATTCCCTTTTGGAAGTGATTAGGGGATTTTGGAAGAGAAAAGGTCGAAGTCTTTCACGGAAGGACGACGTGCAGGACGGGCGATGGCGCTGACGTGGGTTGCAGGAGAGTGGGTTCGCGTGGAAGACGGGGAGTGGAAATTTCTGGCTCTAAAAACTCGGATTAGGTCTTATCAGGATTCGACCTAGGACAAAGAAACATCCGGTTTCAATTCGAAATTCTTTTGTTTGCGATGCTCTGGTCATCGCGAGAGCAAATAAACAGCGATCTTCGGTTGGTTCCAAAAAGTGGAGATGGACAAACAGAGTCAGGGTTGTTGCAAAACTGCGAGTGACTCAGGCGTTCGGGCCAGTTGGTTTGGAACTGAGAAAAGCTAACAAAGGCAGAAAAGTGGCTGAGCGAAGAATCTTTAACCGGCATCTGGTTGTCTTAGCACTTGAGAATTGTGCTTGGAGGAACACTTTTGGCGTTGGGCGAAATGAGTCAGCCTAAACAACCTTGTTTTCTCGGTCGCTTACTCGTTTTCTTGAGCGTGGAAGAGATCTGTAAGCGATAAGGGGCCCTTCGCCAAAAAACTACAGTAACTGCTTCTCCCATACTCGTTTCTCGTTCTCCACGCGTTTCCCCCAAACAAACCCATCATCACCTTCTACAATTTCCGATTTTGCTGAACCTAACGACCCAATCGTTGATGCCTCACTTTCAAACTACCCATAAACTGGCCTCAAACCGCAACGACAGGCGCTCAATTACAGTGCTTATTATTCCCAACTTAAGTGTCGTTTGGCAAAATTGGGTTGTTTTCCAGCCGAAACCCGTGAAATGATGAAATTTATTCAAAATAAGTTAAACTACGGATAGAATTTCGGAAATGAGAGTTGAGATCGTTTGCGAGGTAGAGTGCCCGTATTGCGGAGATGACGAAGCTGGGATACTTGGGAGAGTGGACAGTTTTCGGGAGGATCTGAGGCCTAGCAGGTGATTGGGTTGAAGTAGCACCGAGTTCGTTTGACGCTTTTGAGTTCGGCGGTCACAATTTCGGAGGCGCGACGGCGGTTTCTCGAGAGTTTGGTGAGCAGGTTACGGGTCTCCATGAGCTCGTCGAGGGTTTCGAGTTCCTGGAAAGAGCAGGTAAGACGATTCTTGGACTCGGGATCTTACGTTTTCGATTTCGTTTCTCCGTTCTTCGAGGATTTCGTGGAGCATCCGAAGGTTCGGCTTGGGCCGGCTTTCAACGACGGATATCAAAACAGTGGCGAAGGCGACGACCAGGAGAATTCGAAGGACGACTAGAGACATTTCGGGAGATAAGAAAAATCTGAAAAAGGAACTGAGAAGAGAAAACAGAAAAAGGCGCGGAGTCAAGGTGGCGACGCGTTAAATCGGGTTAAAAAGCGCCAAACGCGATTAGAACCTGGACAAGAAAACAAAAACAAAAGGAGTCCTCGAAGGAACCAAGGAGAGGACCGTTCTGATGCTCCGGCGGCGGTCGGCGACGTTATCTCCTCCACCTCTTCGCTTTTAAGTCGCTCGCGGGGGGCGGCGCTTTGCTGCCACCTGCGAGCTTAGTAATGTAGAAGGGAGGAGGCCAGAGTCCGGTGGAACCGTTGGAGGAAAACTCTCTGACAGGTGACGTTGCCGGAATACGTAATTTGTTCGGCTCCCGATTAGATAAGCGGTGTTCCTAAAGAGGAAAAATGAGGATACGGTTGGAACTCTCGTAACGGAGTCAGTCGATGGTTTGAAAAAGGCATACGTATAGTTAGACTTAGTTAGCCGGAGGAGCAGAAATCATTCAATAATTGTAGCTGGAGGTGTTCTGCGTGACAAATCCACGACGGACTTTGATTGGTTTACACTTTGAATCCAGGATTGACATCAGCAAAGACTTTAAGTTGTTTGTTCTCGGAGTTGTTTGAGGTTTGGTCCAAACGTAAATCTCGGACATAAATCCAGTATAGGCGAATGAAGAATACATTAGCGATGCTCCAGAATAAAATCCTGGCTGTTCGTCTTTTTTGTACTGATCGGCTGAAGGTGTAGCGATTAGGAACAACGAAGATCACTGCAAAAGTGAAAGTAAGTGTTTTATGACTGAAAGGGAAATGTGGGAACCTCGTAAAGAAACGGTGGAAGCGTAATCGCAAAAACATGGACGAGCCAATAAAGATGAAGAACTCTGGGACAAAAATGTTCAGCGTCGTAAATATGCAACGAATTGAATCTGGAAAAGATTGCACAAAGCTGGAATTACTGCTTTCCCGTCTATCCAGTGCATTTCCCCGGTCCCCATCTCATTGTTAGGTGTGTTTCCTCGCTCATCTCATAGCGCGAAACACTAATCTGATAAGCATGTGCAAACAGCTCCTCCGACCTGACTCAAGTGACGTAAGGACCTTAATTCGGTCGGGTTTTGACCTGCTCTGACGTCTTCGACCCGAACCGCTGAGCTGCTTTCCCCATCGGAAGGTGATTCACGAGTCGACTTTCCCACTTTTACTTTCCGTTTCGCCACATTTCGCCACAGTTTAGAGATCCGATGGAGAGAAATTGGAAAATGAGTGACGAAGGTTCCTAATTGTGTTTTGAGAGCTGAATTCGCGTGCAAGTCGGGGAATACTGTAGCTGACTCAGTGACTCGGATCGATGTGGGCTTGGATTGCTTTTGTAAACAAGGAAGTGGTCCGACGGGAGAACTGATTGGGCCGAGGTGGACGGGAGAGTGCGTGCTGCCAGGTGGAATTTGTGTTTGTGAAGGGACGCTTTGTTTTCTGTTGGAATTGTTGAGGAATCGCTGGATTGACGCTCGGAAGGATGCTGCTAATGGTTTTGGATGTGAACGAGTGAGCAGAACTGAATTACAGGTAGAGGAGGTTGAGCAAACACTTGTTCTCAGAAGACAAGTTTTCCTTTCAAACCCGTAAAAACCGCCAATTCAAGTCCAAACTTTGCTTTTTTGGAATTTGTTAGTGACACGAAGTTTGGCAACGCCGCTGTTTACAAGAACCCGTCACTACAACAGTTTTGCGCCACTTCAGATCTAAACATTCGAACGCCGCGTGATTAGTAAGTCGTAAAGGAAAACCATTTCTTCTTCTGTGATACGAATCTAAGCGGCTCGGTAAACACTCTTGCCTGACAAGGTGTCGTGTCGACTCATAAAGAGCCTTACAACCCCGAACCGCTTGGCGGGCAAAATCTTGAGCAACCATAAGACGCTTAAAATACGAACGAGTCATTCCAGCTCCTTTTACATTACACCAATTACACATAAGGATATTGATGGCGATGGAGAAACTATTAGAAATTCAGCATCTGAACAATAAAATGGACTTTGGTGCCGAGTATGTTTACTGGATGAAAACCGAAATGGATGAAAGTCGACGAGCTTCCTTAGGATTTCCGGAGTCAAGTTGTCCCAGGCCTTACAAATCCCTGACTTCAGTTCTTCCACGGTGTCCTACTGTTCTCGGTTGGCGTAAACGGCCCTCGCGAGAATTCCCCACACATTCCCCATTGGATTCAGGTACGGGATGCGCGCTGGTCATGGCAAAACTTCAATATTTCGAGCTTAAATCCAGCTTATCGTGCTTCGTGAGACGTGAACTGAGGCATTATCCTATTGCAGGTTTGGGAACCGGTTCACCAATGGCAGCAAATGATCTTCGAGGATCTTCTGGTATCCTTGAGTGTTTATCTTGCGAGGACAGACGGCAATTGTGGTTTTTCCAAAGAAGCTAAAGCCTCCGCAAATCATGAAACTTCCTCCACCAAAGTTCCGGGTTGAGAAGATCTTCGGTTCCTTCCACAGGTCGCGCCAGTAATAAGAGAATTCGTCGGACCCATCCAAGTTAAACTTTTTTTCGTCAGTGAAGATCACCTGAAAGCACTAAAGCATAACTTCAACAAATTCCTAACAATTTCACTTACTCTGTCCCACTTGGATCCAAATCCCATCCATTCCTTCGCAGTTTCAGGACGTCGCGACCTACCGTGAACGTCCGGGTGACTTTTTCTTCTCGTATTCGTCTTCGTTGTCGATGAAGGAGCGGATGACGCACCTGGACCTTTCCAGACGAGACGAAATCTGGCTAGTGTTCAGGCCTTAATCTGGCCTTTCTCAACATCGTTGAGCGATTTCGCGCGGCCCATCGCAGTTAAAGATGCCTGAAATACAGTAAAAGAGAGAATAACAGCAAACACAACCACGCGTGGAATATACGGTTATTTGACGTGTTCTTTCCAATGATAAAACCCGCATCTCGCACATGTTCGGATAACGCGCGAAACGTGAAAAAAGTAAGGGTGGCGTATCTTTATTGCGCGCAGTGTAGAAAACCACGGATATCACTTCGCGATAGAGTAGAATCTCGAAACAGCGGTGGAAGTAAATTTTAGGTACGCATAGATTAGCAGAAAGAAGAGAAAGAAATCACATTTTCAATTACACGAATACTGTATACCTGGCCTCCTCGTTTCCCACAGTTCTCGACGCACAACGTTACGTCAACCCAAAACAGCATTTCTTTTCAAGCACTTCCCGAACTGACGTCGTGAGAACCTGGGTCAATGTTCTTGAGCTGCAGCTGCCTTTGTTTTCCACAAAAGCACGCTTTTTTAGATTTAAACCTGCCATTAAAACCTGCCACCCTGCCAACCGCGTCATTTCTCCTTTTCTTAACGGGAACTAATACCGAAATCCAGAATTCGAGCAGAATATTCATTCGCTTCTGGATTCGAAAAAAGCGTTTATTGCACACGAAATAAATTAGCTTCTACAACATCAAAGAATCTCGAGAGATCGTCGCGGAGAGTTGGGCCCGTATTCCACTGAAATCACGCAGTTCTTCTTCTCAGCAGCTGACCGGATTGAAGTAACACCGCGTCCTCTTCACGCTCTTCATATCCACGGCACCTTCAGTCGTTTGCCGGCGATTCCGCTGAATCTTCTCTAGAAGTGCGCTCGTTTCCAGAATGTTCTCCAGTGACTTCAATTCCTGAAATGGACTACTGTACTCTCCGGATTCGGGGAAGGCTATTTACATGTTCCAACCGAGTTCGGGTCTCCTCGATGATTTCGTGCAAGACTTGCAAAGACGGCCGACACTTGGATACCGTAACCAGACTTAGGACAACGAGAGCGAGCATAACCCGATGGAGGGGCATTTTGAAGCTCTGAATGTGATATGGTAATGAGCGAGGTTGAGGAGGAAATGAAAATGGGAGACTCGACAAAAAGAATAGCAGCAGGCATTTGCTCGACGCTCAGAATCCTTCAAATTCAAAATTTATCGGTGCTATCTTTGGTACCTCGGTGCTTTTATGTTTAGAAGGAGGGGCGGAGCCACGCCTCCGGGTGAACCTGGAAATCGTAAAAGTTGACCGGGGATTCTCGTTGTGGGCGGAGTTTTGGGATGACGCAAGTGTTGGAACGGCGAGAACGCGAGAAGAGTTCGGATTTTCGATGGGGGATTCTGCGGAGGACAGGGAACACGTGGAGACGTTCACAGATCACGATTAGAATTTGTTTGTTAGAACAACAAAATGCGTTTTTACCAAATCTGTAATCATGGACATAGTCCATCGTTATTCGACCACAAAGTTCAAGCTGGCCACAGATCAGCGTCAGTTTCAATTCTAAATTAGACGTTCTTCGGTTCCATAACAACATTTTTGTTATGCTCCGATCTACGTCAATTATGTTCTTCCAGCAGTTCGGGTGGCAGCAGGTGCACGTATTCATTAATCTTCCACACCCCCGATTGCCTTTATTCGAGTACACATCCCGAAATAGATTCCACGTGCTCTCCGAATAACTCGACTCCAACCTGGGGAACTCTGCAATAAAACTTGAGATGCGATCGGCCGCGCGGAGTCGCTTGTAATCCGACGGTTCCGCTTTTTCCGACCACAAAACATAAAACTAATCTTGTTCGCCTGTGCAAACACGCCGACTTTCGAGTCAATTGACGAAGGGTTAATTCGGACGGAATTTGACCCTAGTAACGACGACGCTTTGACGTAACCGTTTTTTGAAAGCCAATTATGTGTTCCCAACTTTTTGTTTCTCGCATATTTTTGGGGCTTTCTAAGATCATTTGAGGACCTGCGAGGCGCTACGGTCGTTGATTCGAAACTTCCTTCTTGTTGAGTAATACCGGTAAACACCATCAAATCGAGATTTGCATAGGATTCTAAAGTGTTTAACTTCACGTGTTAAATTGCGACATTTTTGGAATGGGGCCGTAAACGTGGTGACGGCAAAAAGGCGCGTATTTTGCACAGTCCGCATGAATTTAATGGTGTTGTGCAAATGGAAGAAACGAACGATAATTAGAACAGATAAAAGTTCAAAATCAAAAATCAAGGGAAAATCGGCCGATCCAAAGTCGAGAACGTTCAAC
>KN166433.1:22516-49447 GCA_000757745.1 Steinernema scapterisci | reverse complement strand
CGAAATTCATCTCACGTAATCTTCGCCATTCGGTCTTAGCGCGACTCGCATGGCTACCAAAGTCCTCTCTACGTTGAGACAATGCTGACGTCGCAGACATTCGGCCCACCGCCGCCGTCTGCCAGCGGAGTTCACCTGGCCACGCGTCAGTTTCGACCCGGGTTCGCAGTTTCCGCGTCGTTGTTTCGCATAGATTTCCCACATTTCAGAATTAAACTCTGACCCAGTTTATATACGAAAGAGCTAAAAAAGTCGTACCCTTTCCCATGTTTTCTGCTTGTTCGCTTCCGAAAAGTGAGAGAAAGAAACTCGCTCGAAATCACCGGTTCCGACCACGCTTTCTTAACGAAATTCGTTCTTTTCAGAGCCATGAGTTTCCTTAAATGCTCGTTCGTCCTCCTAGCAACTTTCCTTGCCGTTTACGGCCAGCAATGTGAAGTCTGCACCAAGGTCCTGACCGACGTGATGGCCACGGTCTCAGCCGCCGATGCCAAGAACGCCAACAAGATCGGCGAGGCGATCCGTGAACACTGCGGAGGACTCAAGGCCAAGGAGCACAAATTCGTAAGTTCTGACATTTTCTTTACAATACCTAATGGCACTCATTCCAGTGCTTCTACATCGGAGCCCTGCCCGAATCCGCCACTTCCATTATGAATGACGTCTCCAAGCCCCTTTCCTGGACCATGCCGCCAGCCAAGGTTTGCGAGAAACTGAAGGCCAAGGACGCTCAGATCTGCGAGCTGAAATACGGTAAGTGATTCGATTCCCAAAACTGATTATTTCTCTTCTGTTTGAAGACAAAGAAATCGACTGGAAGAGCGTCGACCTCAAGAAGCTCCGCGTCAAGGAACTGAAGAAGATCCTGGAATCCTGGGGCGAAGTCTGCAAAGGATGCACCGAGAAGACGGACTTTGTCGCTCGCATCAATGAGCTCAAGCCTAAGTATGTGAAGACTGAGCTTTAAATTGGTCTTAGGACGACGAACTGGGTATTTTTGGTTTCTAACTCATGACGGGCTCACAATTAGCTTTGCATATACCAATGTTGTCATATAAGTGTTCTCTGCATTTCATCTGTGATCATGTTGAATGTCGTTAATAATTTATTAATTGTTGTTTGCCTTCTTCGAACGATGCCTTGGATGTCATTAAAGATAAAGGTTTCCCCCGAGATCCGCCGCAATGTCTTGGGGCTATTTCCCGGTGAACTTCGGTGTCTTAACTGGCGTGCGCCCGTCAGGCAATCAATAGTCGCTGCGGCTTATTCACGCCTTGGAAAAGCGCGCGACAAACAGGGATTGCTCAGAGGGGACTGTGGGGCAGCGAAATCATCGCTTATTCATCCGCCGTCGGGCGACGACTCGTTTTTGCTTCCCGTTTTTCACTTTCGACTTGCCTCAAGATGCGGGATGGTCTTTGCCAACGGCCTCCCATTGTCAGTCGGGATCGTTGCCAAATCACCGAGAAGCTTAAAGCGCTCCGACGGAAATACGTGACGACGTCGAATGGGATGAACGAGATCTTGCCCGGCCTCTTCTTGGGGAACCTGAAAGATTCGAAGGACCTCCAGCAGCTCGAGGACAACAACATCAAATTCATCGTTTCGGCGCATCGAGCGCTCGAGAAACTCCCCGACTCGGATCCGGAAAGGAAGGCGAAATTCAGGATTCTGAGGATCGAGATCAACGACAACCCTGGAGAGAACGTGGAGCAGTACTTCTCGACGGTCTCCTCGTTTATCCACGCCGCCCGACTCGAAGGAAGTAAGTGGACTGACAAGCGCCGTTCCTAACCACTCTAAATTATGTTTAGAAGGCGTCTTGGTGCACTGTCTCATGGGAGTCTCAAGGTCTGCCGCGTTCGTTGCCGCTTATTTGCTGTCAACAACTCATCTCGAATATGAAAATGTTTTGTCCTTCATCAACTCGAAGCGTCCGATGGTGAACCCGAATTTCGGCTTCCGTATGCAGCTCTACAAGTTCTGCAAAAGTGTGAGTTTGTCTAGACAGTTCAGAGTAATACCTGCCCACATAAACTGTCTGTCTGAAAGTGTCCATCGGTGATTTACAGTGTGGCCCGAAAAAAGTCCCTGACCAGACCCGGCTCCCGTCTGACGGTGTCTGGAACTGATCAATTGTGGCTATCGCGCAGCAGACGACCGGTCGGTTTGGAAATCATTTGTATGGAAACATGACCGGTCGCTCGCGCTGATTCCGCTCCAAATGACCAATTCCAGACAAAAGATGCCACAAATAATCAGTTCCAGACACCGTCAGGCGGGAGCCGGGTGTGGGTGTCTGGTCAGGGGTTTTTTTGGGCCACACTGTATTCGAAACTCGAGTTTCAAACTCGGCTTGTTGGATTTTTGAGTTACTCAAAACTCAAACTAAAAATAGAGTTAATTTGAGTTAACATCACTGGTCTAAGCATCAAAGCATCGAGTTAACATCATTCTATGTAATTGGCTTCTTTTCAGCCCCGCCGAGATAACGAACGTAAACGTTTGACGGAGATTTCCTACCGCTCTTTCGACCTTTGCCAGCAAGATTGCCAGTTTATAAAAACGAGATACAGCAATGTATGGTTTATTTTTCGCTAAAATGCAAATGCGAATGGAAACTGTAATTGTAGAGTTTCAAACAAACGAGCAAATCAGCATATGATCTCCGCCAAGCCCTATCAGTACCTAAACGATCTTCCATGTGTAAGTTCAGCTTCTTTGAGTTCTCCTCTAAGCTCTCTTTTACAGCCATTTCCACTCCGAATCTCTCCCAGCTTCTCTCTGACGACTTCCCGCATCTCCACATTCCCTTTGTTTCAAAATCTCCCCAGCAAAAGCCCTTGAAGCCTTTGCTCACCTCCCGTTACACTTCTCGGCCTTTGTTCTAGTGCTGGGAGGATGAAATAAATGTGTGATGACGAATGTTTATCTGGTTCTGACAAGAAATCCTTAATTCGTAGTCGAGGCTTACGGTGGCGTCCGACATAATAGCGGGATTTGGCGCATTTGAAATCCGAAAGACTCCTCCGATTTCATAAGAATTTTCATTTTCCAGATGCTGCGGAACGTTGTAATTTCCTCGGACGAGGAAGAAGTTCTTGAGCCTGTGAAGCTTGACGTCAAGAAGTCGAAGAAGGCTCGAGAAGTTTCGGTTTCAGAGGATTCGAATCCTTCGGAAGGTTTGATGCATACGGTGCTTTGATTTTCTATTTGCGCTGTGCTTTTCAGCTGAAAACAATCGCAATGAAGCCAAGAAAACAAAACAAGTGACCAAGAAGCGCAAGCGAGAGGATTCCGATGAGCAAGACCTTGAAGCGGAAACCCCGAAGAAAAGGTCGAAGCCGAGGCAGAAGAAGATCGCGAAGCGCAGGAAAGTGAACGATTCACTGCGGAAGGATTCGAGCGACAGCGAAGAAGAGGACAAAAAGAAGAAGAAGCCGAAAGAGAAGAAAAAGGCGGTGAAGAAGGAAGAAGCGGACGAATTCGAAGATGAAAGTGAGTCCGAAGAGGAATCTGAGGCCAGCGAAGAAGAGAAGATGCGTCGGATCCGGAAGCCCGTGAAAGAGAAGAAGGCCGAATCGGAGGAAGACTCCAGCGATAAAAAGCCTGAGAAGAAGCGTGGAAAGAAGAAAGTCGTGAAGACAGAGAAATCGACTCAAAAGCACGGAAAGAAGGTTTATTTATCCGAAGAAGGTAAGCAAATGTTAAATTGTGAATTCATCTGAGTATAAGATTCAGATAGTGATGAAGCCAGCAGCAGCGGTGAAGAGCAAGTGAAGCGCAAGAAGAAGGTGACTTCCTCCAAAAAGAAGTCACTGGAATTGGAAGATGAAGCAAGTAACAGCGATGAAGCCGACTTTAGGAAGAAGAAAGCCTTGAAAGCTAAGGCGCAGAAGCGCGGAAAGAAGGTTTCGAAGTCGGAAGATGGTATTGAATTCTTTTATTGGAAGAAAATTAATTTGAGTTTTGTAGAATCAGAGAAAGCCAGCAGCAGCGAAGACCAAGTGGAGCGCAAGAAGAAATCGAAACGACCAAAGAAGTCTTCTGTATCAGAAGATGCTCCTAGTGAAAGCGAGGAAGAACAGGCGAAACGGAAGCAGAAGGCTCCGAAAAAGAGGAAGCCGACTCAGAAGCGAGTAAAAGAACCTACTCCTTCTGAGGTTGAAGGTGAGCGGAGACTTCGCATATGGTTCAAATGACTAATGTTGCTGTTAAGCGAGTGAAAAAGCCAGCAGTGACGAGGATGAAGAAGTGAAGCCTAAGAAGAGATCGAAGATGAAGGCACAAACGAAGTCGGATCACTCCCAAGCTGAAGACGAAAAGAGCGAAAGCGACGAAGAAGAAAAGAACGGAAAGAAGAAAGCGACGAAGAAGATGAAGTCGGCTAAGAAACTTGGAAAGGAGGTCACTCCATCGGATAGTGGTAAGAGAGATTGTGCGCTCGATCGGTGAATATTCGGAATTTAGAAAGCTTGGACGACAGCGACGAGGAAGAACTGAAGCCCAAGAAGTCCGCGAAAAAAGTGAAGAAATCTTCGAAGTCTCCGGAAGCCGCCAATCAGCCGAGCGAAGATGAATTGAAGGACGGGGAATCGAAGTCGAAGATCACGAAGGACTCGAAAATGACGAAGGAAGTTAAGAAAGAAGAAGTTTCGTCGAGTGACAGTGAGAAGGAAGAGCCGCTGAAAGCGAAGAAGAAACCAGCTAAGAAGAAGTCCAGCCCCACAGAGCAAGGCAATTGAGTCGTTGAAGGCATTATTATCTTTGAATGTTTTAGAAAGTGACCGAGCGAGTTCTAGCAAGGAAGTGAGCGACAACGAAGTTTCCTCGGATCTTGATTCCAACAATGACATGAATGTGAAAACTGGATCCAAAGCATCACTAAAGGACCGAGAAGACCAGAGTTCTTCCAAAAAGGAAGAAAGTCATTTGGGCGAAGGCAACGAGTCCGATTCTTCGATTGGAAGTGTCAACGACCCGTACGATAAGAGTTCCGAGAAAACTGCACCGAAGGTTTTTATGAGTGCATTTTATGCTTCACTGACAAGTTGTGCTTTTAGAAAAAGAAGTCGTCAGGATCTCAGGAAAAGAAGATGAAGGATGACAAGGAAGAAAAGTCCAAAGGAGATGCCGGATTGACGAGACTGAAGAAGGTTGTTTGGAAGGCTGGACTCCGCTTCAATTACAAGAAAATTCTGGAAAACGTGACCAGCGAGAACAAGAAAAAGAAGATTATCTCTGAGTTGCTTATTGAAAAGGGGTTCGAAAGTGAGTTAAAGAGCTTTTCGTCCACGTCTGTAATTTCTGTCTTAGAGCCCCACAATCTGAGTTCTGCTGAGCGTTTCAAGCAAAAGAAAGAAATTGACGAAGACTTGGCTTCGATTCAGGAGAATCGAATTTTGGACACGGGTCGACGAACGAGCCGGAGTTCCACGGCCGCCAGAAAAGGCGGTTACGCTAATGAAGAAGCCGAGAAGCTTTCTGAAGAGATGCAGGCTACGACGAATCGTTTGAGGGCCATGTTCGACGACGAGGGCGATTCGGATTGAGCGTTGCGAGCTGTGTGTGGAAGAGTTTTGCCTGTTTTTTTTGCCATAGTATCCAAATGCATTTCTATCGTTCACAAACATAATAGCGCGCAAGGAAACAGAAGAGGTCGGACCAGTTGCCGGACTCGTCCTGCTCCACGCAGTTTTCGTTATGGTCCAGGTTGTCCGGTTGGCCGGGTTTCCAGCTGCGGAATTCCGAGATCGAACCGTCGATCCAAACGTGTTCGCCCTCCCTTTGGATGTCGTTGATCCCGATCCACGCGAGCCGATGGTGCAGACCTGAATACGATTACGGTAAGTCAAGTCAAGGCTAGATTCGCGACCTTTCACGAACTCGTTCTCCGCGTCAGATTCGATGGTGACCAAGTGGCCTCCCCATTTGTGACAGTTGTCTTTGGCCACGTACCAGTTCTCCTTGTCGTCCATGAATATGTACTCGTTTCCTTCGAAACGATTCACTCGGCGCGTCATCAGTTTAATAAACTTCTGTAAGAAGAATTCGTGTTTTAGGTCGTTTTTTCAAGTGTTTCCTTACGTTCAGCTCCCTGATTTCGTTCTCGCTCTTCCTCTTGATCTCTTCGATCTTCAGGTTTGCGCGTTCCTCCATCTGCTGCAGCTCCAAACCCACCCGACTCTCGAGCTCCGCCATCCGCGCGTTGAACTGCTCAGTCATGTTGTTCCGGAGGGCCGAGATATCAACAGATTCTCTTGGCTCCGCTGGTTCATCTAAAAACGTTTACCATCTTTTACAAGGCAGAAATTCTCACCTGGAGAAACGATCTTCGCTTCAATTATCTGTGTAGGAACTATGTTCGAATATCCTTCTCCTCCGTCGTCTTCATCATGGGAGTATTTGTCACTGAGTTCCTCTGAAAGTCACATTTCGCAAAAATCGAACAGGATTACAGTACTCTGATTAGCAAAAAACGAATATTTCCGATCGCACTGCTGGAGGAGGTTCCGGAGACATCGAATCTCGGCTGCCCAGTTGGTCATCTGGTCGGTACAAGGCTGTACCCGTCGAGGCGCATGGTAGAGGGCTTGGGAAGTGTGTTGGAGAAGGAGGACGACGCCCAAGGCGACGCAGAAATTGTGGCCGAGTGACATGCGGAGAGGTGCAGGACGTCGAGTGGCGCTCCGGCCAGTCGAAACTGGGCCAACTGTGACAGCTGTCGAAGAACATCCGAAAAACTTCGAAGGACGGAAAACCATCAGGAAATCTGGGACCAATCAATTCCGCTCACATGCTCATCTGGACGTCCTTTGTTAAGCGCCGAGTGCTGCGATCTTTGAGTGATCGAGAGCTTCCGTCCGAGTTGCAGGCCGCCCTTGGAGACGTCAGATGTTTCCTTTTGCTTCGGAGACGGCGCTGTTGTAACAGATTTGAGTGACATGCAAATGCGTTGTTCTAATTGTATGCAGTGGGTGGTGTTTGAGCTCGTAGAAGGACACCCGAGGATCAGGGAAGAAGTCAACATTCTTAGATCCAAGATGATAAACGAGCAAACTCTAAGCATGTTTCAAAACTCAAAAGATATCTTCGAGTTCTTTACGAAGGGAGGCTTCAAACACGTATGACGTCGCTATGCTGCGAATGTTATCCATTTGGCAATCTTCGTCCAACAGAAGATTCGGATAAAAACACGTAACTGGTCCTAGGCCACAAGCCTCCGATTCCTCGAAGCCGACAAAGTTCCTTCTATTTCATGGCTCTGCTTATCTCCTTATCTGTCATCAACAGGTCATAAGGGAGCGCCGTTCGCCGGGTTCCTACTGTTTTTCCAATTGATTACAATCCGTTTCCGTCCCAACTGCCTTTTCTCCGTCCCGGCGATACACAATCCGTGTTAGATTTGACCTTCCGTTCATTTGCGCGACCACCATTTGATGCCTCTGATTTTGCTACTTTGTTTTGCCCACCTTAAGGTACTGCATTCCCGGATCGAGCGGCGCCGTTTGTGACCGCCGGTGCCCAGCACTCTCGCGCTCATCTCGCTCGCTGAAACAGGAGCTCATCTCGCTCGCCGTCGCATATTTACCGCGACTCCCAAGGCGATCTTTCAAAGTTGCCGATTTGTTTTTGCAGCAGAGCCAGCTGGTTTTCTTCCGAATTTCCAGCTTTTTCCGTGTTTCTTCGAGATTTATTTCGGAGAACGATCTCTTTTTATATTTCTTCCAGTCGTGTTCACTTTAAATCGCGCGAATCTCAGGCGTTGCGTCACTCAATTTCCCGATAAATTCAACGCCGATATAACGATGAATGTTGGCTTTTTGCTTCTCTCTGTTTTATCTTCCGTGCATGTGTTTCAGTTCATAATATTATGCTTATGCGTCAAATAGGCACCGGCAGTTCGACGTACGACAATCGAGCTCGCGCGGCAAATTTTTGTTACCCGAATATATATCGCTGCATTCGAAAACTATTCGCGTTTATATGCTCTTGGTCGCTCCGGGTCGCTTAAATCAAATGGTATTATTATTATATCTCGTGGAATTTCGTTCGATTTGTTTCGCGAGTTGTCCGTAAAGCAAAACTCAAGCATCATATTGTTTCAGCCCGCTATGGCCCATATGGTTCAAGAGGAAACGCGCCTTAGGCGCCGTATTCCCAAGAAAACAAATGAGGGCAGCATCGGCAGCGACGATGGCTACGACAAGTCCTCAGTCAACCACACAGACTTCGAGACGATCCGGGAAACTGTCCTGGATCGCGAGGAGTTCCGCGACGTCGAAGAAGGCCGGCCCTACCTGATCCTGGACGCCGAGGACTTCACCCTGGACTACATCCGGAAGAACGGCTTCAACCGGCCGATTCTCTTCAAAGGAGCTGATTCTCCCTCCAAACTCGGAATGTTGTAAGTTTTTTTCTCTATAAAAATCCACTAAAACCACGATGATTAAGGGTGCCCGACGCCAATACGTTCACAGTCGACAGCGTCAAGGATCTCGTCGGAGAAGATCGTATTATCGACGTCGTCGAGGTTCTAAAGCAGTCAGCCAAGCACATGAACATGGGAACGTTCGCCGAGTACTACAAGTAAGGATATTCAGATCTCTCTTTCCTCAAAGAAATATTGTTTCAGGAACAAGAGGCGCAAGGGACTCTACAACGTACTTTCGTTAGAGTTTTCTCTGACCGAAATGGAAAAATACGTTCGCAGTCCCACGATTGTTCGGGAGATCAGCTGGGTCGAGAAGTATTGGCCCTACGACGTGATGCGCGAGCGCACGAAGCTGCTCCACACGAAACAGGAGAACGCGACGTGTCCTTACCCCAAAGTCCAATAGTAATCACTGATTTTTATTCGGTTCCTTTAACGAGATTCTTTCAGCTACTGCCTCATGAGCGTCAAGAACTGCTACACCGACTTCCACATCGACTTTGGAGGCACCTCTGTATGGTATCACATCCTCAAAGGAAAGAAGATCTTCTGGCTTATTGAACCCACAAAGGAGAACATTCTTCTCTATGAGGAGTGGGCCTTGGCAGGCCACCAGTGCTTCCTTGGACATGTCATCAACTCCAAGTGCACTCAAGTGACCCTCACACCTGGACAAACGTTCATGATTCCCTCTGGTAAACTGCAATTTTCTAAGAATTGGCTGATACAGGAATGTTTTAGGCTGGATCCACGCTGTGTTCACACCAGAGAACAGCCTTGTATTCGGCGGAAACTTCATGCATAACTTCTCTGTTGGCATGCAGATGAAAATCCGTAGGACGGAGGCAAAACTCAGAATCAGCACGAAGTATCGCTTCCCCTACTTCGAATCTTCGATGTGGTACGTCGCTAGCGGAATCGTTCGCAGTGCTACTAACAAGATCTACTTGAAAGATCTGAAGATCGATCCTGAGGTATTTTTGGCTCTTATTTTTCAAAGCTAAGAATCATGCTTTACAGGAGAAGGAAAAGGAGAAAGAGCATGACAGCGCGAACGAGAGTGCTATTTCTCTTGACGAGCCTGGACCGAGTGGTTTGCAGAATGACCTGGGTGCCTGTCCAAAAAACGTCCTGTGCGCCGTGAATTTGGAAACGAAAAATTTAATAAAAGGGGACCCCGCGGACTCTGAAGCAGATTCCGCGGCAGAGACGACTTTGAACGACGACCTCATCGATCCCGATAAGAGCATACCTGAGCCGATACAGGAGTCGTTCGAAGTTTGGGCAGACGAACACAAGGTCTTCCGAACGGTGGAAGAAATTCGGGAGGCGGAAGAAAAGAATGCTCTCTTAAAACAAGAACATTCTTCTCAAGAGAGGGAATCCATGCCAGGAGGCAAAGCGGATATGAAGACCGGAGGCAGTGAGGGAAGCTCCAGTCCTCCCAGCTTGAAGACGGAAGCAGGCGAAGCAGTTATGAGGATCGAAGGCAGTGAGGGAAGCTCCACAAATCCTCCCAGCTTGAAGACCAATTCCTACCGCGGCGATTCTCCTTCTGATGAAGCTGTGTGCAAGATTCCGGACAAATCAGAGGATCAGGTATGCTGGCACTTACTGAAATTCCTAATGAACTGTGTTAAGGTGTTGATACGCAGCGGTGATGGATCCAACGTCGAGGATTCAGCAACGTCCGTCGAATCCCGTCCTCATACACCCAATTCGCGCAATCGTCGTTTGTCCGTCATCGAAAACTTCAATGATGGTTTGTGACGTCGTTGTTTGTGTGACCGAATGTGTGAATTTTGCTTTTTCAGGATTTCTGCGTGAGCTCAGCACCACCGAGATCGAGGGCTTAGACCTCATCGCGGATGCTTTGCACAAAATTTTGAACCGCAAGAAGGTTATGGAGGAACCCGAAGGTATCATTGAACGCGAATCGTTGGTGATGGATTTGCGCGCTTGCCTGAATAGGGCGAAGGAACTCAAGGATGGAAGCGCCGACGATTCCGGTGCGAATGAGTCGGCGCATCTTGATTCTTCGCACAATGGCGAAGGAGAAGGAAACCGCGATAACGCCGAAGGAACGCCTCCCGTTAAGAAATCGAGGAAGGAGCCCGCGAAGAAGGCCACACAGAAACCGGTCAAGAAGAAGCCATCGACTGCCGCAAAGACTGGACGTAAGTTTAAGCTCTCCAGAACGTGACATTTATCAATTTTTATTTTAGGCAAGGGAAAGAAGGACAAAGATGAAGTCATTCCTGACATCATCGACGGAATGCCCCGTCCGACCCAAACCGTGGCGAAGGCGAATGCCTATGGCTACGATCCTCTCGCCAACGTTTCTGCCCTGGGACACACTCCGCTCCAGTCGGCGTTCAGGAGAACGGCAAACGTAAGTCATATTGCATCTGTCCGCAAAAGCTAATTCCAATTCTTGCAGATGGCCAAGCCTCCTCCAACTCAAAAGTTCCGAAACGCGAACTTGAAGTTGCCTTCGACTCCTAGCGCTGCGTCAGCTTCGTCAACTCCATCGAGCGCTAGCATCGCTTCCCCGATGGTCGAGGGTCCTCTAATGGCTTCTACGCCCACAAGACCCATGGCAGCGACTCCACCGACGACCCCCATGATCGTCGGAGGACGAGCCATCGACCCCACCACTGGCATGGCGGATCTCTTCCACTCGGCTCCGTCGACTTCCACCATTGGTTTGTCCGAAGAGAAATCTCCGGCCCCGTTCGACCAGGGAACTCCGCGTCCTCGCGGTGCTCGTCGTCGTTTCTCCGACGCTCCCGAGTCGGACTTATCCAAGTCCCCGATGCCGATGAAGAAGTTATCGCTGGAGCCTCCTAAGCTCATCAACCCCATCGATCTTGGGGTTAAGTCGCCCGACGCCGCGAGATTCAAATCTCCCGTGATCTCGCCTTCGATCGCTTCTTCTGCTTCGGTTAGTTTATCTCCCCGTTGATCCAAGTATCTCAAATCTTTTATGTTTAGAATAGTTTCACCCAGGGAAGCCAGGAAAGTAGTCTTTCTGAGTCCGGAACTGTTTCTGACATGTAAGTAGAGACTATTCCTTATGTTTTCTGACTTCTCTGTTCCAGGTCCACTCCCAGCACCACGAAGACTGCCGACTCGCTCTTGAACACGCCTGTGGACAACACCTGCGCCAATCCTCTGGAACTCGCGCGTCTTCTCTCCGAAGTGATGGACAACTATAAGCGCCACTCCAGCGCTATAATTTAAAATCTTAGTTTTCAGTTTCAAATTGTAATATTTTTCTTCACTGCCGTATTTATTACAATCGGTGTGATCTCGAACCCTGTGCATAAATGTAATTCTCGCTTCCTTTCGTTATATTGTTGCAGTAAGGGTTAATCCATGTTTTACTTTGTGGAGTTCATTGGCTAATTGGTTATTGGATCAACGGTTTTTCAGGGCTTCGTTTGCGAATGAATTCGCAAAAGAGCGACTATTTGAAGGAACTGGAACGCGTGGACAAGTATCTCGCTGCCAGAACAACGAAGGACATTGTTATCTACGAGAAGAGCATTCCCTGCAGCGAAGTCCTTTTCCGCACAAACGCCGAAGGAGCGCGGGTTTCCTGTGAAAGTGAGTAAAGCGGGCGTGGCTGGGAAATCTCGTTAATTGGACATGTGTGCAGCTCGTTTTCTCAGAATTTATCGCGTGTCCGCTTAAATACCGCACCGGGGCCGTGCTTCGTAGTGTAGCGGAGCTTCTATATCTGGGATCGCAATTAATTCTTGCGTCACAAGGAAGCAGAAAACCGCCGAACGACTGCGAACCCGAGTGGCCGAATTCGGAAGAGCAGCCGCCCCCGATGGCAATGACGTGTTCGACTGAATTTACATGCTAGTGCTGTCTAGCAGACGCAATATGTTTTAAGACTAGGCGCTGGTTGACCCTGTCTCGTTTATCAATTTTGCGAGTTTGTGTTTAATCGCCCGGTGGGTCTCTTGTTGGCTCGAGGCAGCTAACGAAGCTAATCAGCGAAAGCTAATTAGGCGCATATCGGGCGAATCAGAACGAGATCCGGTGACATCGGGATTGCAATAGTTGTCATCAGTGCAGCGAAAAAGGAGAGTGTGGGTAGTTATCGATTTCCATGATGCCTCAGGCCATGGACCTCGCGTAATTGTTAAAGGGCCGCGGCAGAAAAACAACATCGAAGCCGGCTGCCTTTCACCCATTGTTTTCCGCGCTCATTCTATGATTTGCCACCTTTTTAGAACGCCTGCAAGAAGAACGGAAGAAGAGTACGCAGAAGCAGTGAAAATGACCGAAACTGCGGTGATCGTGGTCGTTGGCGACGTGGGCCACAGTCCGCGCATGAACTACCATGCGCTCTCCTTGGCCGAACACGGGATGAACGTCGAGATCGTGGGATACAACGAGTCGAAGCCTCACCAAAGGATTCGGGAGCATCCACGGATAAAGTAAGTCCTTTTTTATAAGAACGAAGCGGCACAACACCTAAAATTTCAGAATAATTCCACTAGCGCCAGCCCCAAAATCGCTATCAACGTGGCCTCCAGCGATCTGTTTGGTTTTGAAGACGCTTTGGGTCGCAGCCACTTTGTTCTTCACCTTGATCTGGCAAACCAAATGGCGAACTTCGGTGACCATGATGCAGAACCCTCCTGGAATTCCTGGCCTGTTTGTGGCTCGAGTTGTAAGTTACTTGGAGTTCAAGGGGAACTAGTCATTTGACTGTTTTAGGTATCGTGGCTCAAGAGATCCTATTTTGTGATTGACTGGCACAACTACACCTGGTCCGTCCTCCAAATCAACCATAAAATACCGACTGATTCCCTACTTTTGCCGAAAGAGGTCGATAACAGCGAAACTTCCAGCTTGTCCTTTAGCCGTTGGCTTAAGTGTTGCAGCGGACGATCTCTAATGCACAAGTATGTTTTCAGAGTCTTTCAGAATAAACATTGAATTCGTTTTAGGTTCATCCAGCAAGTTTACTTCTGGGAAGGAGTGATGGGTCGATCTGCCCATATGAACATGTGTGTCACAAAAGAGATGAAAGCGGATTTGTCCAGTCGTTGGAAAGTTACGAATGTTGCGACATTATACGACAAGGCTCCGTCGTGGAACTTCAAGTAGGTTTTGATATCAACAAATACATCTTTATAGTATATGCTTACAGGGAACTTTCTGTAGAAGATAAACATGTTTTCTTCGAGAAACTTTGCCGGTCGAACGAATTCCGAGTGTTCCGAGCTGAGGAAGAATTTCCAAGTGAAGAAAAGGAACTTTTGGAGAACGCAGTTGAAGGTAGATAGTTCAACTCGGCTTTAGTAAATTGGCTTAAATGTTTGTAGTGACACGCTTTTCCTATCGCGATGATAGGGGAGTCGCCCATCTCCGAGAATGCAGGCCGCTCATCCTCCTTTCTTCAACAAGCTGGACGGAGGACGAAGATTTTGGGATTCTTTTGGATGCGCTGAAATCCGTCGAGTACGTAGCACGGATCTCTTCGACGACCGTCAGCAGCGCCGCCAATCGACTACCGCATCTCATCGTCGTTATTACGGGAAAAGGTCCACAGAAGGCGATGTACTTGGACAGGATCGCTCGTCTCCAGTTCCGCCACGTGGACATAGTGACACCTTGGTTGGAAGCCGAGGATTACCCGAAAATGCTGGCCGCAGCGGATCTCGGCGTGTCGCTCCACACCTCCACATCTGGCCTGGACCTTCCCATGAAGGTCGTGGACATGTTCGGCTGTAAACTTCCAGTCCTGGCCAAGTTCTTTACTGCAATCCATGAGTTGGTGGTGGAAAAGGACAACGAACCTGGCGCGTACCAACAAGCTTCTCCCAACGGCCGGCTGTTCAACACTCCAGCCGAACTAAAGACACATATACTGGACCTGATTACTGGATTCCCATCTCACGCTCAGGTACCCTTACCCTAGAGAAAAGTTTATAATACGTTTTTTGTAGAAATTAAGCGAATTACGACAGAATCTCCGTCGCGATGCGCTGCTCACATGGGAAGCCCACTGGGACGCGGTCGTTTGGCCAATTATGCAAAGCTACGGTATTGAGTCGGACCGAGCGCTCTTCAACAACGCTGGAGACATGCTGAATTAGCGGATCAGCCAAGATTTAGCGGGAACGAAGAACATATCGCAGATTGTTGATTTCTTAATTTATTTCTTTGTTGTTAAACGCTAAGTCAAACGCAGTTTTGCGCTATGTTGAAATTAAATTGTTTCATTCTTCGTGAAGACCCGTCTCTGGACTGTGGAGCTTATGGGCACGGAACCGTCCTGGCCAGAAGCTGGGTCGATGTCGGTGGAATTCGTGTTGGGCTGTTCCCGGACGGCCAATTCTTGGAGGCTGGGCTTCCGCGCAGCCTCGGCATTGCTGGAGGATTGCGGGGTCAGTTCGTCGGTGAACAGGTCGTCGTATTCGGAGTGGTCGCTGCTCTGAAAGGAAGAAGAGCGTTAGGAGGGTGGAAATGAGGTCAAGGAACTCACCGCTAACATCAGCAAAGCGATGAAAAGATGGTAAACGGCGCAGAGGAAGAAGATCCAAGTGACCGCGAATCGATGCATTTGGCTTTCGTCTTGCGTGCCACAATGGAATATTTTCTGAGATCTGAAGCAGAAGAAAATTAGGCAAAAGGAAGAATTGAAATAGTACATATTCCCTTGACCGGGAATTCGCCGAACGATAACCTTAAGGGAGATCAGAAAAGCAAAGAGTTTAAAGGAGCTCGTGGAAAGCAACGAAATCCAATATTCCGGAAGTCGCGAAAATTTACTTACTCTAAGCAAAACGATCCGTAGGCTTTCGCTTGGACGTGGGTCCCGTAGGTGAGTTCCACCAATCCCGTGACGACTCGCGTGCCTAGCATGAATCCGAGGGTAACTGGAAGGCGCTGATTAGTAACTGGAATCGCAAAGAGCCAAACCTGGACCGCGGAATGCGATGTATAGGCCGCCGAAGAAAACAAGGACCAGGTTGACCAAAATGAGCAGAAGGACCGGGACGAAGAGAAAAGTGTCAACGTAGATAGAAGTGGCCAGGAAGATGAAAAGCAGGAATCCGACGAATCCCTGAAAGAAGAACTGTTAGGAAGGAGATCGCGGTTGATTTGAAACCTCAAAGAACATCAGAAGCTTCGTGACTCCGAGCGGCTGCGCAACGACGACGTCCGCGTTCTTCTGCTTCTCGCCGCTTGTGTCACTCGACTGGGTCGACTCGGCCACTAGTTCCGCTTCGGAGGTCGCCGAGAGTGGGGCACTCTCGATCGCGCCGTTGTCCACGGTCATCGCTTGGGAATCTCCTGAAATACGCGATGATAAGCTTTCCCAAGAGTGAATAAGCCGCGATCGGCTGATTAAGCACGAATACGGCAGCGAATGACAAGAACGCGAGCGCCAAGCGAGGCGACAGAAGGGGCGCATCGACTCCTGCCGCCAGCCAGCACTGGCAACGAACGATCTGGCGACGATCCCTCCGGCGCTTCCGATTTGCATTTCCGAATCGCACTTTGAGCTTTGGAACTTTTACCGTAATTTGCTTGTTGCGCTTCACAAAAGTCGCTCTGAGACCACTTCCAAAATTAGTAGAGCGTTATAGCGAAGAATGGATTCTTTTCGACTTCAACCAAAAGTGGACCTCTCTTAAAGTGCAATTTTGGCATTTCGAAACATTCAGGCAAGATTCGCCGCGCTCCCCAAAGTTGCCGAAATTCGCGATCACCTTGAATGGGGATGACCTTGATAGGCCGTAGGAAAACAAGGCCTTCGAGGACCAGTTGTTCTTATTTTCGGTATCCGCCGCATTCTTCTTTGCTAGTGGAGACGCTGTGTACTGAGTGACTACTGAAGGAGGTTGAAAGTGCCCGGGTCAAAGTTTTCAACGGATGCACCAGTTGCAACTTTGGGTCAATTTAGCGTGTGATTTGGCGTGATCTCCGAGGAAAGAGGGTTGTGATTCTAGTAGGTGTGGATGACCTTGGCGAATTCGAGGAAACCGCACGAATCAGTTGAGGTTGTTGTTGTTGGTTGTCTTTGCCGCGAGCTGCTTTATTCGTGAAACCGGACAATTTCTATTGACGTTTCTCCTGGAATTAGTCATCGGCGATGTTTGTTGATCGCTCTCTGAGTTACTGTACTAAGGTGCCGCTTGTCTCAGATGTTCCAGCGCCAGGTTCCTCTCCCTTTCTCGGGGTTATTTGGCTGAAAATTCGTCATAGGGAGCTAAAAAAGAGCCCGATCGAAGCGCCGACGAATCACGAACGCAATTTTGCACTTTTGGACGTGCTTGAAACGAGTTCCCGAAATGCGTGAAAAGCGGAAAAAGGAGATTGTAAGCGTGTACGCCTGGATATGTATCTGTCCTACCGTACCCTTACTGCATTTTGGAGGTCGGAGCTCCCTGTGTCCTTCTAATCGCGGACGAATTCCAAATCTCGTGGCGAAAGAAACATTATAATTTTACAATTAGGAGCTATCGAGTGGCGCAATCTCCGCTTGGCTCCAGCGTTCTTCTTCTTCTTCGCGTCGTCATCCATCAGGCGCTGTTTTCGGTTTCCTCGAGCGATCTTATTTTTGAACGTCTTCGGACCGTTTTCGGCGACGTCGTCCATTATCGCGCGTTCGGATCGGCGTTGTTTTGTTGCAACTCGCGCCACAATGACACAAATGCGCCTCCGGAGCAGCAGTGGTCAGCGGGAACCGAGATGCAGGCGCGGCGTCCCCCTTTCGGGGAGGATTCTCGACTTCGGTCAGGTCTTCCATCGCCGCCGCATCGTTTTTGACGTGTGTTTATGCTTGTGTGACCCGGTCCGACAGATATGGAAGCGAGCTGTCCGAGTCGTCGGCGGCGAGAAGGATCAGAGAAATCTAAACTCCATTTGTACATCTAGGTCACGTCACGCGACAAGACAAGCCGCTGGCTGGACAGTGCGTCTTTTAGGATGGAGGCGAGGGGTAGCGCCAGAGCCACGCCCCTGGTCGAGCTCAAACTTTTTGGCGTCTTCGTCTTGCTACTGTTCTCCCTCCGATTGCCTTTTGGGGTGAGCGAGGGTTCAGCCGAGTCTCGGCCTATCCCTGCCAGGGCCTCTCGGGCAAAAGGGCGGAGCGCGGCGCTATCGTATGCTTTTCGTGGTTCCCCTTAGCCGTGCTCTCAATTCCCGCTTGTTTCAGATCAGCGCCCATCTCATTTATGTTCTGAGATGTCGTCGATGGACTGTTTGGCTCCGATATCAGCTGATTCCGCTCCCAACAGCTCTCCTCCGCTCTCCAACGACAGCGCTCTCCACAGTCCCATCTTCGACCACGACGAGCTCGCGCCTTCATCCCCGAACTCGACGACCCTCAAGCGATTCGCCTCCAGCGAAGAACCCTGCTCGGACGATGGAATCGGCATGGAGTCACCTCCTCACAAGCAAACGGCCTTGGAGCAGCACCTCTCGAATGCCCTGCAAAGTCTTCACAGCCAGAAAGACCAGGACGAAGGCGGCAACGCCACTCCGGTCGCCGGGAACTACAGAACCGAGCTGAAGCGGCCAGATTTGAAAGGTAAACACGGTTCCTTTTCCAACAGTTTCTCTTGTTTTCTGCGCTCGCCGACTTTTTACGATTCCGAAACACTTCTGCGTTCGTTTTGCAAAACGCGCGGCAAAATAGCCCCGTTTCTTGACTTCGACCTCTTTCAGGCTCCTTCCGGTGTTCCATCTGCCAGAAGATCTTCTGCCACTCGTCGTCCCTAAGCCGCCATCGGATGCAGGCCCACTTCAAGAGCTACACGTGCACTTTGTGCCGGAAGGAGATCACAAGTGAGTCTTTGCCCACAAAACTTCGACCTGGCTGGCGGTCAATACAAACGGGTTCAGCGCTGCCTGCACCCGCTCTTAACCCGAGCGCGGCGACGCTAGTTTTATGAAAATTTCGTAATCCAAATCATCAATTGACCCAATTTTGAAACGCAGAAGAGACTTTGACTTTTATGGGGCTGTGGCTGGCTGCCGAGGAGCCTTAAGAATTTGGAGGTGAACGGCGCGCGCGGTGCTTTGAAAAGCGCCAAATTGTTTGCGCGATGAGTAATTACTCTGGTGACCTCGTTGCACTCGTAACTTGGCGAGCCCAAGGAGGCAACGAGGCGATTTTGGAGACGCGGCGACCACGCTGCAGCACTTAATCGCTTTCCGTTACCGAAGGATTAAGGATGCAAATGAAATGGGTTTGTTTTTGAACGCCGGAGACCCGAGAAGGGAAAAGTAGGTTCCGGGGGCAGCACAGAGAACAGCTCCAGCTGGACCCTCAAAGACCAAAGCTCGACTCGGACAAGCATGACCACCGCAACCTGTTCCATGACTCACGGCATCTCTCCTCGTGACCCTCTTCGTTTTTTCCGTCTTCCGCCGTTTTTCCCATTTCGCTGTTTGTGTTTTTGCTGCGCGATGATGCAACGCGTGAGCCGGCGGTGGGATGCGCACCTCTTATCCTTCTTCTTCGGTTTTTGTTTGGGCGATCCAGCAGCGCCTCGAGATTTGCCATTCGCCCCGAGGGGTCGCGCATCGTGGTTGACCCCGTCGCGTCCGCGAAAACCGCTTAATTGGTGAAGTGCGCTGGAAAATAACACCCTTCGCCACCCGAAAAGGAGCGCGATGAGGAACGCGAAAACACCTGAGTCCTTCCTAGCCCCCGACCCACTAACTACCGTGACCCGGCGTAATTGTCCCAGTTCTACCGCCTAGTAGGGATACTGTAGCCCTGGTCGTCGTTTTGTAGCAGGCCGGTTGTAGCCGAGGCGGTTCCGAGCAGGATGAAGGTGAAGCACAAGTCGAAGACGACGCTCTCTGTAGCTCCAGGGGCTCCTTTTCAGCATTTGACCTAGAAAGCGCGTCGCCCAAAGTGTTCTAATTGAATTATTCGTGCGAAGACTTTCGCGCGCGCCGGCGGACGGCGCTAAGTGGAGGGAGACAAGGTGGACGTGGGTCAGTGGCGGCGGCTTCCGAACAAGGGAAACAACCCGAGTTCTGCGCATAAATTGTCCCGACGGCGCTTTGCTTTCTGCGCTCTTTCAGCGACGACGTTTCTGCGTCGCCGAACGCAAACATTGCGTCACGATTTCCTCGAGTGACCACGGCGGTGACCCGAGGAGCCGAAGGCGCGGCTGGTTGCAAGAAGGACGCCGTCAGCCTGGGGACAGCGGAAAGTTGCGAGGAAAAGGGCACGGGAAAGTCGTTTGAGAGGAGATGGACGGTGGTGCAGGAAGACGGTAGGACAGAGATTGAGGGGTTGGCAAAGATGTATGGAAAATCTGGTTGATGCTTTCTGAGACCGAATTGGAGCTGGATGAAGTGAAGCAGAGCAAAGCAAGGTAGAAAATGAACATCCATGAGACGCTTTCTGCAAACTTGGAGAGTCCCAGTTCCACATTTCATTCAAACTCTACAATCCTTGAGTGGGTTTAACTCCAATTAAATTACAACAAAGATAGTAGGACAAGAGCAGTCAATGCATACTGGTATTGGTGTCATCGCAGTTCTCCTAGTTCTTTTTACATTACGCTACAGTATTCCCCTGCTTCCTATCTTCTCCCCAAAGGTCTAAACTCCGTTTTTCATTTTGGCTTATAAACTCAGCATCTTCCTTCCGTGTGCTCTGATCTCCAGCTGATTCCTCCTCTGCAAACGTCCATCTTTCGGGCTCCTCTTCTTCGCCAAATTCTTATCCAAACTTTGTTTTTGCACCGAATGCACTTTTGCTTTCGTTCCTTCGTTGCTGAAACCGGAATCCGCAGCCACAAGGCTTCTTCCAGGTGCTAGGGGACGACTTCCACGGCTCTCGGATGCTCCAGATCTCGGTCAACCTGCGCACCTCCAGGCGCTCTCTCGCTCGCCCGCTTTTTCTCCTAGCACCGCGAGTACCACTTCTCCAGCGCCGTTACCGCCGCCACCGCGTCTCCAGCTCCTCTCTACTTTTCCTAGTTCGCCCGTGGCGTCGCCGGGTGCCAGCCGGAGCCTCGCACGCTTCCGAGCGCAGGTCGCGCACTTTCTCGCCGCGCGTCTTCTTCTTCGGTCCTTCTTCGGACTCCGCAGCCACCGCAACAGCTGACTTCGCGGCGATATCCTGAGATATTCAGCCAGCGAGGGAGCTTCCGCGCGCAGCGAAACTTTTGCTGCTTTAGCCCCGCGCGCGATTCCTGCGCTCCGAGGAGGCTGACACGGACGGGCACACGTCGCCCGAGGAAAAGGATTTCAATCATCACAGAAATATATCCCTTCTTGCCCCCATTTGTGGAAAATTGAGCGAAGAGAGTGAGCGAAGACGAGGAGGCGCGGAGAGAAGCTGAAGCCGCCCAAGTCGCTGTCCGGTCCGCTCCGGTGCTCTTATTTAGCACACCTTAATGGGATAATCGGTCATCGAACGCGCAGGGAACACGCTAGAAGCCGGTGAAAGTGACACAAACAGTTTTCCATTTCGTCGCAGGGATCAGAAAGGATCCACTCGTGACCAAGGAACGCTGGAACGGGAGAAGCACGTTGACAGGAAGACGTAGCTGAGTCACCTTCTGGTGACCGCGGGTGCCTGAGATAGTCAGGGATTGAAGACTGTAACCTGTAGGTCGGAAGTGGATCTCTTGACGGGGTGGACGGTTTTGACCTCTGAAACATTCAAAACATGTATAAACGTGTGTCAGATAACGTGTAGATTGTCAAACTAAAGCGCTAAAACAACTCCACCGGAACCGTACACAGTAACATACTGTCAATATTCTACTAGATTTCTACTATTCTGTAGTCCCACGCACGTAGAACCGTCAACAGTCCCAACCAACAAACCCATTTCGTTCTCCTGGCTACTCTCCTCCCCGAATCCCATTTCCGAACCCCTTCCCGGTCCTCCCGATCCGTCTTCGTTCTCCGCGTTGCGTAAACGATCAGAAATCTCGGCGAATTCGCGCCATAACGCGGCTGGCCATAATCGAATTCGTTCGGTCAAACAGCTTCAAAGCCCCTTTGGTCAACGGTGGTCATCGTCATAATTCATTTACGACCGAATCCGGCGTCGTTAAATTCGAATTCTTTCGATCTGTTTGCCGATCGCGGCCCGGGCGATGACTCCCCTGCCCTCAGACCTTCGAACGTCGGTTGCCGTTATTATTAATAAAATAAAGGCAAACACGGCAAAAAGTTGGCTTCTTCCGGGTTCTCCAGCAACGTTGCATTCTCTGCCCGAAGAACCGTCGAGGTCTGAAAGGACCACCCATGTCGCAGGAATCCCCTTGGGAGGGGAGTCCAACTGTACTGACCAGACGAGACACGAGTCTAGACGCTAAGGGCAGAAGGAGTCGTCGACGGGATTTGACACTTTTTGTGCTTCGAGGAGAGGCGAGCGGTTGTGTTTGGACGCCGGCGCGAGTCTCCATTTCCTTGTTTGTTTTCCAAAAAAACTGCTTTGACTCGTGCGTTTTCTTCCGCGAAGAGAGTGACCACTAGGTGGACATGTGGGTGCGCGGAGAACGCGCAGAGAACGCGCAGGAGGGAAGCCGAGTCGAAGAAACGCCGTTTTTTGGAAACTCCGGCCATCGAGCGGAGATCGGTCGATTTTTGTGAGTTATCGATAATTCTCGCGATGGAGGACAAAGACGGGAACCGAAATCGACTTCTGTCTGGGGCTGGAGCGGAGGAAAAGTCCAGTGATAACTTTTGAATGTTCCTTGAGTGGCCTGAGACCAGATTTGCATCTCTCAGCATTGTCCTGTCAGGCTACTTCCATCAATTTCTCTGCTTCAAATGCAAAATTTGCACATTTCAAAAGTTCACGGCATTTTCAAAATCGCAGAAAACGTCTACTTTCCCGGTCTCTGCGTTCTTTCCAGCCGCGTTCCAGAACAGAATTAGAATGCCTTCTTTGCACCTCCAAACGCGTTCTTGTGACTCACCGTCGCCCACCCTAACCTTCTTCCCGAAGCCGTCTCCAGACCTCGAGTCCTCTGCAAACCCATCAAAAAGTGCAACATCCCATCTCCGCCACACGATTTCCCTGTTTTTGTGACCTTTTTGCAAGTTTGCAACGCTTTACGCTAAGACACACAGAAGGAGGACCTCTCGCGCGCGGCCCCTCGACGACGGTTTTACTCGCGACGTCTTCTCGACACGCGGCTTCGGCGAGGGTATTTTTAGGCGCCGGCGATGTTTCTTCCGCGTTGCAATAAGCGACGGCGGCGATTCGCCGACGATGAGTGGCGAGGAGAAATCGAAAAGTCAAACAAAGCGCAAAGAAGACGAAAACGCGGCTGAGAACGGGTGGACAGTACAGCGTGGGAAAATGGGCACTATCTGGGTCTTAGAGGACTTTGAAGGGGGCCTTTCAAGAGAGAACTTTGGGTTTAAATTGAAACAACTGAGATTTCGCAGAGATCCGATATCGCTGTGATTTCTTGAGTTGGCCACAAGCTACAGTAACCAACTCGATAAAACTCTTTTTATCCAGATCTTCTTCTTTCTCAAGTTTCGCAATTGCGATCTACTGTATCCCCCAACGAACGCGAGCCCCAGTGACACAAAAACCATGTACCCTCTTCTCGCAGCTTCGGTTTGACCGATTTCCCCAACTTTTTGTCCTTTTCTTGATTTTACAAATTTAACAACCCTTTTTGCCTCGCGGAACGGGTTTCTCCGCACCTGCCAGGGTGGCTCCTCGATCCCAGCTTCGCTTCCCTCCTCGGCTTCTGCAAATTCGGTTGCTCCAAACCGATTCGGCTCCTTTGCGCATCAATCAGCCCGCGGCTTCGGCGGCCTCGCGCCCATCGTCGTTCGCTCCGTTTCGCTAATCCGTGTAATCCCGCGCGTCGAATGCGCAAAAAAGCGATTTTTCCAAATTCCGCTTATTTGACCCGCTTGGAGCAGACTAATCCCGTGGCTATCGATGTCACTCGGTCGTCGGCACCCCTAACTGGGCCCCTCCGAATCCGAGGCTCCCAATTCAGAGCTGGACGTCCCCCGCTGTCTTGCTTGTTGACTCATCACTTCAGCCCCTCTCGTTCCGTTGACTCCCCTTCTTCCGACGTCTTCTCCGAATCCTCCTTCTCTCTCTCGGCTCCGAGCAGCGGCCCGCTGTGCTTACGTCAGAGTCTTCTTCCCTCCGGTGGTCACTCGAGTCTTTCTTCCCGGCTCCGCCCCTCGGGAAGCGATTCGCGCAGCGGACGGTCAGAGGTGCGAAAGGGCCGCCGCCGAAATGGTCGCTGGCCACTCCGTCGGAACCCCGCAGCCGCTCCTTCCGCGCTCCTCCTGATTTGCCCCCGGGGGATCCTCCATCCGAACCCAGCAACTTATACCTATTTCACATTTCTCTATTCAAATCGGCGCTCTCGCGCGCTCTCGATTGTTTCACCGAGTGTTTTTTGGTCCTCCCAGTGGTCACTTTTGGGGAACCCGTTCCACGACGGGTTTTTTCCGCTCGCGGGAGCACGCGGAACCCTTCTTCGCCTCTCGCCGGCGTTTACCACCAACCCACACACTCCGACCACTGTTTCATTTTGTTCCAAATTCGTCGACGTCGTGGAATTGTGTGGTCGCCGCCGACAAAAGAGAATCTGCTCTCGTTTTCGTTCGTTTCTTGCAATTCTCTGGTCCCGTCTCCATTCCATTCCACTCATCTGATCCCTTTCCCCTCTCCTCGGCCCTTTATGGCTGCCGCTACCGTACTCTGTCCCGTGCCGCCACCGCCGCCCGTTACCACCTCGAGCGCCTCCAGCTCCTCCTCCGAGGACTCCGAGCCCCTCGCCTCCGCTACCGTATCCCCCGACGGCCACAATGGAGCTTCCGGAGACTCGATCCCGAACCGGCGCAAGAAGAAACCCTACAAGGAGTTGACTCTCGAGGAGAAGGTGCAGTTGATCCGACTGGCCGAGGAGAACTCCGGCATGAGCCAGGCGAGCATCGCTGAACGCTACACGATCGCGAAATCCAACGTGTGTCGTATCCTGCAACGGAAAGCGGAGTACCTGAGAGCCTTCGAGACCTTCGCCGGCTCCCGGAAACGGAAACTCCGCGGCGACTCCGGGAACGGCTCCGACGCAGCCCCTCAGCCCAAGACTTCCCTTCCCTCCGAGGTTACCCAGCCTCCACTGCACCATCCGGTCGCCATACACCCGACCGAGAACCAGCCAAGAACCACGGTTCTTAGGCCAGCCCTCCACAGGCCGCTCCAGGTTCTCACGGAGCCCCAGTTCGTCGATTCTAATTGTTAGCATTCCACTCGTTTACTTTTCTGATTTCCAAAATTGGGTCTCTTAAATTTACATTTCTCAAATTCTGCTCCTCCGACTCCAACGTCTCCTAATCACGTTGTTTCAGGCAACGAAACCCTGCGAGCCCACATGTACAAACAGCATCAGATCTCGCGGATCTTCATGTGCCGCTGCTGCAATTGGGCCTTCCCCGACAAAACTTCGCTCCACATGCACATGCAGGCCAAGGAAGAGGGCAAGAACATCTCCGTCCCGGTGATTGGCAAGGGACACGCGCCCAACACCGCCAGCTTCTCCTCTGCCAACGGAGGTCCCTTCGGCTCCTCACAGACGCCCTCTGGAAATGCCTCGGCCACGAATCTCCAGAATCCTTTCATTCCGCTTCAACTCCACACCCTCTCCGGACTTCCGCCGCACCAGCCGCTCGCCTTGGGAGAACACACCGGTAAGTTCCGTGGCTGTTTAAGGTTTCATCAGGGCTTTCTAAACTTCAGCCGCCGCCAGTCTCTTCCCCCAACTCTCGGCCATGGTGCCCCCGAACAGCGAAGACCTCATGAACAAATTGCGCGACCGATTCTTGATCAACAGCATGCTGAACAACGCGGCCGGAGCCGCCGGGTTCCCGCTGGCCAACTGGCTCGCGAACTTCCCCAACGTCGATGCTTCAGGAGTGGGGAAACTCGGCGGTTCGTTGGACCTCCGCTTCGGGAAAGCCGACGACGATGACGCCAGCGAGAAGGAGATCAAGGTGGACCAGGAAGGCGACGACGAGGACGACGAGTTGAAGGTGACCACGACAGACTCGCACATCGATGTGGTGGGTGAAGGAGGATTGGGACGGAGATTCAAGAGAACGTTGCAGGTGAAAGACAGCGAGAAAGATTCCGAGTGCGCCGACGAGCTCAGGAACCTCAGCGAGAGTCCCATGGAACACTCGACGTCGTCGAACAGCGAGCGATCGCCTTCGATTTCGGCCCTCCGCAACGCGATTAAATCTTCGGTTCTTCCCTACATGGTGAGTGGCGCGAAGTCACCGGGGAACGGGTTCTGGGAAAACAGTCGGGTCATGACACGCGGCAAACCTGCTTTCACTTTCATCCGCGTTTTTGCAGAACATTTCGGCCGACAGCGACGGGCAAGTGGCGCAAGGGAGCGACGTGAGCCACGTCAGCCCCACCGAAACCAACAGCTCCGTTTCTCCGTCCGGCACCGGCTGCTACGACTGCACCCTGAACAAGGAGAAACTTGAGGAGACCCAGAGCCGGTGCCGTTTTCTAGAGGACCGCACTGCCACCCTCCAGGTAGGAAAGTTCAGATAGTTTAGAATACCGTAGAACACAGTTTCAGACCGACGCCCTCAGGTTCTCCACGCGACTCTCGGCTTCGGAATCGGCAAAACAGCAGCACGAGCACGAAGTGGCGACGCTGAGGTCTCGGCTGGACCTCGTGCAGCAGCGACTCGGCCAGGTGCAGGAGAAGACCGTCGCTTTCATCCGCGGCGCTGATCTCTCAAACCCCGCAGCGATCAGCTCTCTCCTCAACGAGGTCCTCCAGGCCACCCTCATACAGTAGTCCTAGCTACAGTACCCTGCCCCACCGTGTACCCCTTAATTTATTCGCATTGTATATAGCGTTAGGCGTGGCTTCTCCAGACTTTCTATCCTCTTCCCTCTAATAATATTGTACCATATTAATAATGATTCCCCAGCTACCGTAATCCGCGTGTCCAAGCTTGCTTACGCCAATTCTTGCGCGCCCTCACTACAAAGTCTTTCAGTCGGCGGCTTCCGCCATCACCCACAGTATCCCCTCCCTATACGGTAAGGCCTCTTTTGCCGGCCCTGTGTCTCTTTTACCACTTGTTAGTCAGTATTCTTTTAAATTCCGGAGCTTTTACAGTTGTCACTGTATTTATTACTACCGTACCCAGCTACCGTAGTCATTTCTCCAACTTTGTGCAATATATTTATTTATTTCTGTTGACGATTGTGAACCACCGAATCCTTTCCTCACTTAAGCTTTTGACTGGTTTTGTTTTGTGTGCAGCGACGAAGTTCAAATAAAGGAAATGAGTGAGACTTGGGGAACTCGGGACGAAGGCCCGTGGTGTGAAACGGCCGTGACGCGGAGAGGTGGCCTTGCTTCAGGTCCAGGCACAGAGACAACAATAAGAGAACCTAAACCAGTGATAATAATGGGTCACTGACTCGAGTCGCTGACTTGAGTCATTGACCTGAGTGGGGTCGACCC
>KN166429.1:13258-23497 GCA_000757745.1 Steinernema scapterisci | reverse complement strand
TTCATCTATCAAGACCTCTAATCGGTTCAGTTTCCGCTGAAAACGAAGCAAAACGAAATTTTACGAGTGGTGTCCCTATTTCTATGGCCGCCACTGTATGTGGCTTCAATGTGAGTAATATTTGCAGAAATTCCTCTCAACGACGATCGTGATCATCCTGACCATGTTTGCCCTCTTTCTCAACGCTCTTTTCCGGATCGTAGCGGATTAAATCCGTTCTTTGAAGCACTAATCCTCCGCTTCCTCGCCGTGCACGTTGAATGTGCTGTAAGGAAGGGCGAAGACACAAAACGGGCGCTAGCGTGCGGAGCTGATAAGACTTCAGGGCGGCAGTTCTTGCACAACAATAATCCACCCTCTTTGGTTTATTTAACGTCAATTTTGGCTAATTACGGCAGCCAGTTGACCGAAATGCATCTGTCTGCTGCTCTCTTTGCCTTTTGCCTCTGCGCGTCAGCATATGGCGCCTTGATGCCCCCACTTCCCGGTGCTCCGACTGTCAATTTCCGACAATACGCCGGATACTTCACCGTCGGAAATGACAAGGATCGCCATCTGCATTACTGGTAGGTTGAGTTAGAATCACCGCAAATTAAATACTCATTTTAGGTTCACGGAATCCCAGGCGGACCCCTCAAACGATCCGCTAGTTCTCTTCCTGTATGGCGGACCTGGATGCTCTGGAATGGCGGCTTCCCTGTCCGAGTGGGGTCCTTTCCGCGTCGATCCTTCTGGCAGAACCTTGACTATCAACGAATTCTCGTGGAACAACAACGCCAACGTGCTCGTTCTTGAAGCCCCAGCCGGTGTCGGGTACTCGTACGCCGATGGAAACAAAATTGCAACCAACGATCAGCAGGTAAACACGATTTTCACGACTGATAAACTGATTTTGATTGACTGAAACCCAATATGCAAGCTTATTTCTGCTTTTAAGACCGCTGAGGATAACTGGGAAGCTCTTCACGAATTCTTCAAGAAGTTCCCGAAGTTCCATAAGAACGGCTTCTACCTGTCCGGAGAATCCTATGCCGGCATCTACGTTCCCACCTTGGCAGATCTCATCCTCAAGCGCCAAAACGTTTTCCACATGAACCTGCAAGGATTGTTCATTGGAAACGGACTCACGTCGCAAAAGCTGAACATTGACACTACGATGCAGTTTGAATACGAACATGGAATGGTTGCCGAGAGGTATTCTCCTTTGCTTCGCCCATTTATGTATAGCTAGCCCCGTTTCAGTGAGTGGCAGAGGGCGAATACCGAGTGTTGCAACGGAGAAATCAGCGGATGCGCGTTCCACGCCTTCACCGGAACTGGCTTCTGTGCCACTTTTGTGAAGAATGTCACGTTGGGTTTGTGGTCATCCCCGATCAACCCTTATGACATCTACGACTCGTGTATTAACACGCCTCAGGACCCGAACCCGACTCATCACAGCAAGCGTTTCCAAGTCGACTACTTCCATGCCACTGGAAAGCATGTTCCATCTAACGTAAGTTTGTCATTAGCTCACGAATATCTGCCTTCTGGTGATTGCCTTCGAAACCGAGTCGGCATTCTCCAGATGTTGCTTGAAGTCTGTTATGATTACAAAAGAAGGATGAACCCAAATTCAGATCTGTATTGTTCTGAAGTTCTAGTTTTCAGCTCAAAGTCATCGGCTGCATCAACGATACCGCTGTCGAAACCTACCTGAACCTTCCCGCCGTCCGTAAGGCGTTCTTCGTCCCCGACAGCGTTCCACCATTCCAAGCCTGCAACCTCGCCGTTGCTGCGCAGTACACAAAGCAGAGCCAAGAGATGGGCAGCATCATCAAGAACGCTATCGAGAGCAACGTCCGCGTGTACCTCTATCATGGAGACATCGACTCCGTGTGCAACTTCCTCATGGGACAGCGTTTCAGCGCCTCTCTGGGAAGAGCGAAGATTTCGAACAAGCAAGAATACCTTGTCAACGGCCAAGTCGGAGGATACTACACTGCATACGATGGACTGGAATTCGCCACTGTCCGAGGTGCCGGCCATGTGGTTCCTGCTTACAAGCCAGCCGTCGCTCTTCATATCCTCAACCGTTTCCTGCTTGGTCAAACTCCTTATTAAGGATGATAAATAGCTTGTAAATATTCTGATTGTTCATATATTTCTGCTTTATGGTAATTTTGATTCAAATGTATCCGCGATGGGTCAAGATCTGTTGGTTGTTTGATCACTGATCGCACATCGGCGGTAAGCCAAGTGATAATATACGTTTTCCCCTGTTTGGGCGTGTGGTGTCGCCACTCTGTAGCAAGCGAGATAGACGCTTTTTGATTCGAGACACGTGAAGCGTCATCTGGGACTGTTTTTTGGTTTACTCCACTCTCGAATCCCATCGCTATCTATAGTGATTTATCTCCTCGGACATAAAGTCCAGATGCACTTCGTGCTTCTTTGTTTCACCAAGTCTCACTATCTTTGACGCTAAATTTACCTTCAGTAACCCACTGACAAAGTTTATGTCAGTAGATCTCGGCTCCAACCACCCGGAAACGTGGCTGAATAGGACCTATTATTGATAGAGCAGTGTAGTGAGCGTCTTAGCGTTTTCCAGCAACGTGGAATGTTATCAGTGGACACAACTGATCTGCTGAAACGCGACTATGAGCAGAGATAATCTCTAGATTCTTAGTGAAGCTCTGACGTCTCAAGGAAGTGGGAATTCTGGAGCTTGTAGAATGACGCAATATTGGAGGACACTCAGACAATTTAAACCCCAAACTTGGCCTCAAACTGCTAAACGTTTTTTCGGACATGCTACGAGTATGTCTTTCTAACTAAAACCAACCCATTCACAATTTTATTGATCTGGTCAGCACGAAACCTCTGCATCAGGTCAAAAATAGGCTGATAAGGCGACATGGAAAGAAATGTTATCACATGAAGTGAGGCACTTTCGTTCCAATCACCAGCCTCACTTTTTCATTCCCCTGGCTTCTATTCTCTGCTGGAAAATTCTCTCTGCTCTTGGTTGTCGATCTGGCTCCGCCACCACGTGTCGTAAACAGCTTCAACCTTACTAGAGTTCTCTCCTCAATTCAGCCATCTGAATAGCGCTTAATTGGGGCCTTAACTCTTGTAAGGTTTTTGCTGTCATGACCTCTTATCGCTCGTCTCTAAACTTGAAGTTTGCCTCAAGAATCATAAAATCAATTGTTCTACGAAGTCAGCGTCCCAAAGGTAACAAGTATACATCCCTGGACGATCAGCTATCTCGTCTGTCATGTGACTCGCTTTTCTGAACACCACTAGTACAAGGTAATTAATTTTGCTGCAGTAATCTAATTGCGTTCAGGTCAGACTGGGTACAGAAGAACTATGGAAGCCGATAAGAGCGGCTGATGTTGCTGAAATCATTGATTTTCCTCTAACTTTGAAACTTTTGCAATATCTATGACCAGAGTTTGGCTGCTGCGTGTCCATCCATGTGTGTTCCGGAATCCAGAAGGCGTTATAGAGTAAATAAACTGATAACATATGGACATACAAGACTTATCAAGGACAGAAAAATTAATCACACTTGCTTCAGGAATGTAGAATTGGAGACAGTAGTTCCGAGGTAGAAGCAGCGTTCCTTGAAAGGAGTGAGAGGCCCTAATTATCACACGTCCGGCGCATTTGCTTGTAATCCGTCCTGAAGTCCTGCTTACACACCTACACCTCTTGACTTGCCAGAACCCCTGCCGAACGAGAACAAAAACCCAAACAAACGGTTCTTCCAAAATCTCTTCTTGGCCCTTGATTAAACATGCACACCCACGACCACCTCGCAACGAAAGCAATCACAAGAATACCTCTGATCTGAAACGCAAACCAATCAAACCTATTTCAGCGTGAAGTCTTCGTCTTCTAAACAGTTGATCACTTTATCCCTTTCTTATCATTCTTGCCCGCTTTGGCAAATGCACGTTTGTGAATGTATAGCTTTGTTTCTCAAGTACCATTTTTATTTTGTAACCGCATTTTTGAAAACGCTAAGCTAGCATGAACATTAAGATAAGAAACCTAAAAGGGCGTTTATCAGAATTAGTCTTTGGTTGTGGGCAAGTGGTGTTTGAGGGAAAAGATCGCCACGTGTAAGAGGGGATCTTTGACTTTTGACTGGAAACCTTCGATCTTCTGAGAAGCGGCAAAAACGTTTGGGAGGCTTGAGAATGTCTTGAGAGGTTGGGGCCTACTGGTCCAGGCTTGAATAGAATTCTTATGAGAGGTGCCATTTACCCACTAAGACCTCTTCATGCTTGGGCTATTCCTGCCCATCCATGAAACAATATCAGGCACCTCGAAGAATTTGTCCCCCATTCTGCCCATTCAGGCACAACACCTCCTTATCTCACAAATTGTTGGCATGACGCAAATGATGCCTGCTCTCTGGCTCAGTTACAATTCCAGCTCACCTTGCAAACTACATCCTCTTTGACCTCAGTGCCAAACGTCCAAAAACCAACTTTTTGCAAGCGGCACGATGGAGGAATTAACCGGGAGCCGGTTGTAAATATGACGCCATGATAGCCGTGCCCTGTCCAAGCGGCGCGAGTCGCTCGGCCGGCCTCGCCCAAACTTCCGCCGCCACCCCGCTGCAGAAGACGATCATTGTACCCGTGAACAGGATGTGAGAGCCGCAAAAAGAGCGATTAAAGTGAGACTTTGTAGAATTGACGTCAGCGCTGGCAGCAGCGGTAATCTTCAATTTGTGGACACTCAGCTTGTGCACACTACTGGAGAGAGGGGCGAGCCGAGGCGACGAGAGGAAAAGTACTTTTAGACGGAACTGATAACGTGGTATCACACGCGCCGCGACAGTCCATCAACCTATAATCTTCTCGCCGGCTACTTAAGAGCCCCGCAGGCACGGAACCGGCAGTCGCTGGAGAAGATGCATCTGTCGACTGGAATCCTTTCGCTCGCTTTGTGCGCGCTCGCCCTCGGCGGTGAGATCAAGAACCTCCCCGGAGCCCCTGCTGTCAACTTCAAGCAGTACGCCGGATACTTCAATGTCGGAGAGAACCAAGGACACCATCTCCACTACTGGTAACTCGATCGCCTCAATCCATTACATACTAATTTTCACCATCTCCAGGTTCGTCGAGTCGCAAGGAAACCCCTCCACCGACCCCGTCCTTCTCTGGCTGACTGGAGGACCCGGATGCTCTGGACTGTCCGCCCTCCTCACCGAGTGGGGACCTTTCATGGTCAACCAGGACGGAACCACTCTTCGCGCCAACCCCTACTCGTGGAACAAGAACGCCAACGTTCTCGTTCTTGAGGCTCCCGCCGGAGTCGGATTCTCCTACACTGACGACGGAAACGTTGCCACCGATGACGCACAGGTGAGTTCTCCTCAATTTCGGAAATTGAGTCGTTGCTTTGAACGCCGCAGATCGTGATCGATGGTCCATAAATTCGGGTTAAAGTGCCAAAAGCGACACCGAAATTTTTTCCAAATGCTCTCATGGTGAATTCGTCCAATTTTGACTTTGCTTGTTTTCAGACCGCCGAAGAGAACTGGGAAGCCCTGAAGGCCTTCTTCCAAGAGTTCCCCCAGTTCGCCAAGAACGACTTCTACGTTACCGGAGAATCGTATGGCGGCGTCTACGTCCCCACCCTTGTCGACACCATCCTCCGCAAGCAGGGCGACTACAAGATGAACCTGAAGGGATTCGTCATCGGAAACGGATGTGTCTCCGCCAACCTCGGCATGGACACCATTATCCAGTTCACCTACAACCACGGCATGATCGACGAAGAGTGAGTCGACGAATCGCCCAATCAATTTCTGATTTGCCTCTTTTAGCTCGTGGCAGAAGACCAACCGCATGTGCTGCAACGGAGCCATCGACGGCTGCAAATTCCACACCTTCACCGGATTCGGATACTGCGCCTCGTGGGCCCAGGAAGCCGCCAACAACGCCTGGTACTCCGGAATCAACCCTTACAACATGTACGCCAACTGCTACCAGGGAGACAACATGGTCCGCCCCAAGCAGAGCCGCTACGAGGTCGACTATTTCCTCCGCACTGGACGCCATCTTCCCGCTAAGGTAAATATCACTGCGCAATCTGGCTTGTCTGGATGATGCAACTATCGAAAATATTGGAATATCTAATTTTGGACTTTTAGTTCGAAGCTGTTATGTGCCTCGATGAGACCCCTGTCACCACCTACCTCAACCAGGAGTCTGTCCGCAAGGCCCTCTTCGTTCCCAACAACGTTAAGGACTGGTCCATTTGCGACGGCGCCGTCTCTCAGGAGTACAACCGCGGCCCCGGAGAGATGGGAGACATCGTCAAGAACGCTCTTAACCAAGGACTCCGTGGTCTCCTCTACAACGGAGACGTCGACATGGCTTGCAACTTCCTCATGGGACAGCGTTTCAGCGCCAACCTTGGCCGCGCCCAGATCTCCGCCAAGCAGGAGTTCAAGGTCAACGGACAGGTCGGAGGATTCCACACCTCGTACGACAACCTCGACTTCATCTCCGTCCGCGGAGCCGGCCACATGGTGCCCAGCGACAAGCCTGCCGTCGCCTACCACATCCTCTCCGCTTTCCTCAACAAGCAGAACCCTTAATTCCATCTGTTCTTGTACATTTGCTGTATGTAAAGAGAGAAATAAAGTCGCTTTTACCATTCATAAGAAAGAAACCCTGAAAACAAGAGAAGCACACATCGGGAGAAACCACAATTTATTTCGGATAGTAAATACAATAATAGCAAGTTAGAAATGAGGAGAGTATAATGACAGGTTGAAAGGGGGAAAGGCACTAAGCCAGCTTGTAGATTTCCACGTTGCACTCACGGCAGGGGCGCAACCAGAAGTCGAACATGCCAAGCGTGTTCTTGGCACTAGGCGGCTTGAAGTAGTCCAGTCCGCGACCGAGCTTCACCACCCATCCGTTGCTGAAGCGCATCTCCCGGTCGTGGAGCTCCTTGACCACAATGATCGTAAGCATGACGCGGTGGTTCTTGTACATTGCGGACGTCAAATCGGCGACCATGTGGGGCCTGGAACGCGTACCGGTGCGCAGGATGACGCGCTGGAGTTTCGGTCCGCGCCTGACGAGCAGCTCGCAGAATCTGATGAAGTTGTTGATCTGAATATAAGAATCGCTAGTTTGCTTCATTTGAATTTAAAGAACTCACCTGATACTGCGAGAAAATGGCGTAGGGGTCGTCGATGATCACGGACTTGAGCTTATCATCGATGCACTTGCCGAAGACAGAATCGAAGTCGTGTCCGGTGGAGCCCTCCGGAATTCTGATCTCCTCCAGGATCGTGATGTGGTTCAGGTAAACCAGCTTGACGTGATCGGCGCGACGGTAGGCGTCCTCCTTCTTGCTCGTCAAGAGGTCGCGCTGCACCTTATTTTGCTTGGGGATCACTGAAATGAATAAGGATGAAACCCAATCTATAAAGGTTCCTATAGGGTCGGGGTGACTCCGCCGCAGTCTAGAAGTAATAAAATAACTTACTGTCGTGCGCTGCTTGGATGATCGCTCCAGCTTCGAGGTAAAGTTGCAAAGCGATAGCGTGTCGCTTGAACCCAACGTCCTGCAAGATGGCTGTTTCAAGCAGATATTCCGCGAGGCGAATATAGCCCATGTAGCGCATCTGCGTCGTCGAGAGAGCCAGATCCATATTGACCCTGAAATTCGCGTTGGAGAGTAGCGGTACAGGTAGAAAGTCATAAAACGAAGTCACGATTAAAGCGCGAACTTGAAGGGTGCAAGCCAGGAACATGAAAATGGGTTTAACGCAAGCACATGCTTCGCGGAAGATATGTCACGATACGCGATGGAATCAGAGAATCAGAACACAGAGACAGGTTGGGCGCGCAGGATTCGGAAATAGTGGGATGAACACGAGATTAAAAAGATTAAGCCACATAGAATATTCACGCAGTATCGAAGAGAACGGAACAGCTGAAAAGGGGGAATCAAGAGCGAAGTTGCGTTTGAGAGACGAAACGGAGACCCAAAAAGTTTGCAGAGCTGGTCCCAAACAGAATCTTCCACGATTTCGAATTCGAAGTCAAGCTGCAAACAGTTGGCGAAAACACGAAATTTCACGTAAAATCCGGAAACTCTGGCACAAATCTGGGATAGAGAGGCATCGAGAGCTCTGAGCAAGCCTACCTGTGACCTGACTGAGGTGAAATCTCCTACTTGCAATCACAGATAAGAGAACAGGTGAGCATGAAACTACTTTGCAGGCATCAGAATATGATTCGAGTACTGCCAAAGGATGTGCCTGGAATAATGCTGAAGATTGGAGACCAGCAAGGACAACATGAATGCAGGGGGACGATTAACTTACGTTGTTGGAGCAGCGATTTTTTCAGGAGACTCAGAATCCAAAATGTGGAATGAGCGATCAGTTGATTTGCCTGGATTTCTCAGATGATAAGCGCTTTCAAAGTTGGATATTACCCTATGACTGAGACCCTCGGGCCCGCACAGGCTCCTAAGCGGCTAATCGAAGACATGTTCACAAAGGTCAATCTACACTGAATACACACAGCTCTTATATATACAACGCGTCCATAAGAGATGAAGACCATATGGAGTTGCTGCTCTCCCCGTTACGATTGTCGCACAGCACTGTTCTTCCCTCGAGCCTTCGGCTATGTGGCGGCAAGAGGGAGGTGAAAGAGCAAACCCAGTTCCTCCCTTAGTTTTGTCAGCGATCGGCAGCACAAAAGAAGCGCGAAGAAGAAGGCAGTACAACTATGGATTTTATGCACCATTACAAGCTCTTGCAAACTCAATTTGGGGCCAGCCAACGTTGACCCATTTTGGTGTTATGCTGCGTAATGTTACAAAAGTTATCTTTGGTGTATCCCAAGATAACACCTTTTGAAAAACAAAACCACTTGCCAGCTTGTTGGTTTATTTACGACATGTGCCATATTTCAGATAAACCCCGGCCTTCAGTTAGATGTCGCCGATCTCACTCCACCTGCGCATTAGTCGAACCGCTAGGAACGAACGATGAGACCGTATCCACGTCTTTTCCCTTCGGCACGTTTCCGCTGGTGCGATCGCGCGTTGCAAACGCTCAGAAAACTGAATACAGTCGTTTCCAAATCGTCGTTCAATCGCCCGTTTCGATCGTTAACTGCGCGACGCTGTCGGCACTCCCTTTCGCAATCTATTTGATCCAGCAACCCTTGCGCTCTCTAGAATACGGTAGCTAACTCTCTGTCTCCTGCTCGTTCGCCGATCGGCGCTTGTCAACCAACGGCCGCTTGTCAACGACGGCAGTGTCTGATGCACAAAAGGTCGCGTCCAGCTTCTTCTAGCTCCATTTCCAGCTGGTGCGAAAGCGCACGGAATTGAATGCATCGTCGCTGATCGGCCACCTTTATATGCATCTCGCGCCTCACGTAACCATTCGGCGCACTTCAGGCAAAGGTACCCTGAATTACACTCAATACAACTAGTCAACAAGCCAAAGAATGCTCTTTGAGATTAATACACGATTGGGGTGAAATGGGATTTATTAGCCGAGGGCTCGAAAAAACAATAACAAGTAAATTTCCCAACTACACCCCCACACATATAATATTCTACACTTCATTCACGCTACTTTCTAGACAATAGGCGTGACTGGCTGATTGAGCAACATCGTATTCACCAGGTAGTTTTGGCCTTCGACGGTGCTGATCAGTCCGTCGCAGAGCACGGCCGAATGGTATCCAGAGATGCCGGATGGGTCTAAGTAGATGGCGTCCGTCTTCTTCATGTCCGCCCAGTGTGGACAACCTTTGAGCTTGTACTGCTGAACGGTGCGGTCGAAGACGGCGATGTACATGTGTTTGCCAGCGCTCGCACGGAACTCTTCCTTCATGGTGTACGCTCTGGCAAGTTCATGACATTGGCGCATAGAGTGTCCAACCACACTTTCGAATTGAAGCTGAAAAGGTCACTTAGAGTTCCCAAATATCAGAAAAAAGACCATACCTCTGCTTCGAAGATGGCCTCGTGGGAGATTCCATACTCCTCGCAGAAACCCTTCGGATTGGGGGAGTAGCAGAACTGATGGTAGATCTTCAGAATAGTAGTCATTTCGGAGAAACCGTCGTTCATATCAGTTTTGTATGACGACGGAGGACGGTGGTCTTCCGGATGGAGGTCGATGGAATCAGCATTGATCCAGAAGTTCGGCGCTTGGAGGAGCGCTTGCGCCGCAACGTAGGC
>KN166427.1:554-37447 GCA_000757745.1 Steinernema scapterisci | reverse complement strand
GCTCGGACAGAAATTCGATCAGACTGTTTCAACGATTGTAACATAATCAAGTGTATGTAGTTGTTGTTACCATGTGATAATTGAATCTCCAGGTAAAAAAATTCTTTCTGAAATTTTGATTTCTCACGCCGTTACGTTTAACAATGAGCTGTAAATAAGAACTCATTTTGACCGGCAGCAGTATGTTCGTTGCCTTCCAAAGACCATGTATTCGTCATACAGAAGTTTCCAAGCATAACTTAAAAATTCACTCCAAAAAAAGCAATCCATTCCAGAAATCTTGGCCAGTGTGACATATTGTTAACCGGGTGGATTGTGAACCCGGTGTGACAATCGTTAAAACGTTCTCGCTTTAGAGACATTAAGTCAATATATCATCACATCTCAGCTTTCAAAGTGTCCATCATCTAAAGGTGTCATTTTCAAGATCTTGTTTTGTGGTAAACCGCATCTTACAAGTAAACAGACGGCGACCATTTGACACCGGCGATCAATTGAAATTGCAACGCTATCAGTCAAAACGACGACCCGAAGGCATCCATCTACCCTATAAATTCAGCCGTCACCTTCACCACCAGAGAAAACACGACGCGTTTAAAAAACTAAGACCGAAAAATGTTCCAACGACAGAAATACCCTAAAAGGAGGCCGAACAAAAGCAAACCAGTTCAGGGTTGCACAAAACTTGTTCGTTTTGATTGACTGTGCGAGTGGCAAAGTTGTGCGAACGAAAAGTGGTGTTAGCACCACATTTAGAAACAACGAAAAATGGATTTCAGTTTCCGTGAACCGTTTTTAAGAATTAAAATTAGGAAGAAGTTGGAGATTCTATGTAACAGAGATCGAATATAGCCACCGGGGTTGAACAGACCACTGGCGGACAAAGCGCTGGCCCTCTCTTCGCCGTCAGTCACTCTCTGGACTACGCGCTACTTCGAGAAGCCGACAGCGACTGGTATCATTTAAGCAATTCGTAAAAAGCGGATAATGCAGAGCAATCAATCAATAATATTCAAAGGACTGGCACGTGCGCTTACCTCGAACACTTTCAGAGCCACTGAGATGTCCTCTTCCCCGGTCATCTCCAAATTCCTCACTTTCTCTCGGAGATCCCTGCGAACTAAAGCGTCCTGTGCGTTGCGTTTCCTCGCAATAAGATCACGGAGTGCCGATATTCTGAGTTCGGTGGATATCTTGAGTGGAGAATTCAGCCCAACTTGAGCCAAACAGTGCTCGAGAACTCCGCAATCCGCAATCATTCCTAAAACTAAGTTCAGTCACATGCTCCAAGAAGGTATACGGTACCTTCGAACGCAACGGATTTTGTGTGTTCTGAGTTCGCGTATCTTTCCTCTAAACATCCGAGTTGCTCTACTGCGTCTAGCAGTTTCTCCACTTGTGACCGTTTCTTTTGCCACCGTTCTTCAAGTTCCTCCAGTTGTGGCGAATCTAAACCGAGAATCCAAATTCAATCAGCGCTTTTGAAAAAACGGCTCCCTCGGTATGTCGAACCCACAACCTTCGGACTCCCAGTCTCGACACTTACCCACAACAGTACACAGACAGTTTGTTTCAAGATATACAACGCTGTAGCGACTTCAGTAAATACCTAGGTCGCTCAGAAACGCGCTCTGCAACGATTAATGAAAAACGCGCGATAAAGCCAAGATCTCAAAATTCTTTAAATTTAAGCTTGCTAAAACCTTCTTTTGTGCGCATAATTTGCCGGAGCGTAAAAAACAACGCGAGAGTAAGTCGCGCTGGGTGTTTATTAACTGATATATTTAAGGAATCACCTTCAAATTCTGCCAGTTCGACATTAATCGCCTTCACAGTCGCAATCGATGTTCTCAACTCTTCTGGCGTGGCTTCAGCCCGTGAAAGTATCTGAGTTTTCTTTGCTATCAGGTCATTAAGGACTCCTGTCCTCATTTGCTCCTCTTGCTCGAATTCACGGCTCAGTTCAGTCCACTCACTTTGAGCTACCGAAATTCTCTCAGTTACGGGTTCCAAGTCGACTCCGCGCTCGCGGAACGTTTCGAGATCTTCCAGTCCATCTTCGACTTCTTCCAGAAGTGCGCTCTAAACAAACCCTGATCACTTACAATCCTCTGACTCATAATCCTCAAGCCTGCCTCGCGGACCTCAAGCAGGCCTGTCAGAGCAGCTGTTTGCGACCGGAAACACGAACGCTACAGCTGCGAAAAAAGACGACATTGAAAAGTGCACGGATACCTCACTGCCTTTGCACACAGGATAAACCGTTTAAAAACTTAAACCCCTAGCGCTCCTAAGCGCCTCACACATCATTCAATTCATTAGAATTGTCACTTCTGATAAACATCGGTTCCCGACTGCTTTTTAAGCCAAATTTTTCGCTTTGAAGACATTTGAAAAAGCCGTAAAAGGAAAGTCGCGAAACCCCATTTCAAAGCGCACGTCCACAAAATGAGTTCATAAACTCCTTACCTGTCTTTCTCGGGTCGAATCACGTTTGGATAGCTTCACGATCTTCTCCTCAATAATTGTTATGGTCTTCTCAATGTGGATTGTTTCCAGATGCTAAACATTACAAGTATTATTCGTGATTAAGCGGACAAAAATGCATTCCACAGATATTCCACAGAAAAGAACAAAAATTTGAAGGAAAAGATGAATGATAGTGCATACCAAAGAAGACTGGTATGCAAAATACAAATGTATGCTTGAGAAACTCACCACAACAACGGTCTTCACTTTTGTGACGCGATTCCTGATTGGCACTGATTCGATTACCGCTGAGTAATCCGGCGAATCGAAAGCGTCCACCATCGAGTCAATCTGTTTCAGAATTTCGGCTTCTTTTCCAAAGTTCTTGTTGTTCTGAAAAATCTCCCTATTTCCGAACTCGTACAAAATTCAAAATCCAAACCATTTGTTCATCTAATGAATAATTTTCCGTCCATTCTTCAACCGTCTTCAAATAAGTTTCCACCGAGGAAACCATAGAAATGACGATCTTCAAAGTGCTCTGCCTCATAGGAATTTCGTTCCTCAGAGTGCGATACTGCGCGTTCAGCTCTTCTTTCTGCACATTCTTCAAGTTTCGCATAATCGAGATTCTTTCGGATTCAACAGTCGGAATTTCAGAATGTCTTTGCTGAAAATTAGCGATTGGGAACATTGTATTTCCGAAGAGAACGCACCGCGAACGCCTCCAGAAGGCTCGCCGCTTCTTCACTGTTCGAAATCTTCGTTAGGATCAATTCTTGGACATCGTTCATCCACTTGTGAAGGTGCGTCCCTTCAATCGGCGACACGGGTGCTGACGATGTGGAGGGCACGGTAAAGTCCACGACCAAGCGGCCGCCAGAGGTTCGCTAAACGAGATTTCATCAAAAACCATGATAAGGTCAAAACCACCCCACGGATTGCCACGAAATCTGTTTTGTGCACTTTTAGGTGCGAAATGAAAAAAAAACTTTCGACAAAAAGATTCATCATGAGCTGCTCTTTCGATTAAGCCCTCGCTTGCCCAGAACGGTTGCATCTCTGGCGCACCATTCTGAAGAAAACTCCTACGAAACTCTAATTGCTTTCTCATCTATTTGATTGACTCAGAGGTATAAAAGCTCCACAAATCGCTCACCTGGGAAACAACCTTGAATCTGTTCCGAATGCGGTCGACCTTTTCGTTCACCGAATTTTTTGCTTCGTTAGATCCGTTTTTCCCAATTTGGTCGGCAATTTGTTCGCATTTTCTGAGCGCTGCGTGTAGCGTTGGGTCAATCTTGAGCCGCTCTCGCTCGATCACGTCCAGTTCGTCGTCAAGGCGCTTTGTCCTCATATCGAAATCCCTCCACAGCCGATACTGCTCGTCAAGGAGCGTGCTCATATCACGGAAGCGGAGGGACGTATCACGGTAAATATTTTCGGATTCCCGAAGCAAATCCGCGTTCTCTCGAGAGGGTTTCTCATGTGCGATTTTCCTAAGGTCGTCCGTCAGTGATCTCAATTTTCGTTCAGGTGCAGTGGTGAGTTCTTCGTTGTACTCGCGGATGCTCCTATTAAGACCCCTCAACGAATCGAAGCACTTCCAAGTTTCCATTTTCGAGTTGAGTTGTTTAGCAAACTCCAGAAGACGATAGAAAGCAGCAAGGACGTTAAAGGAGCCAATACGGTCTCTGGATGCATCGCTCAAACCCTCGATCCGTAAACGCAGAGGCTCAAGGAACGACGCCGGAACAGATTTTCCTTCGATTTTTCCTGCGTTATAGATTGAATAGAATTTTTCAAGATGACGCGGGTAATCGACGAAGTGGATCTCATGAAGTTCCATTTGCTTCGAGATGACCTGAAGCGACGTCTTTGGTTCCCATTTATCCAGCGAGATATAACTGGATATGAGGCGCTCCGACTCAGAGATCCAAGTGGCAAGTTCAGCCAAGGGACCTGGAAGCTGACGTTCGATGTCGGACCTCCAGAGATCAAGTCTTCGAGCGATCTGATGCCATTCGTCCAAAATCTTGCTCCATTCGCTCTCCGGCATTGAATCTCTTGTGCCTGAAAGATCTGCAAATTCCGACTTTTTGTTGTTGAAGTCTTTTCTGAGGGTCAGGTAATGCTGAAAATGGGATAAACAATTTACAAAAACAGAAGTTGTATACAGTACCTGATACTGCGCGTAAAGGTCCGACTTGGGATCGAACGACAGAGCAATTTGCGACGTGTTTGAAATCCACTGGATCAGGTTCCTGAATCGATCCAGTGAAGGTTGGCTCAAAGGCTGAGGTTCAATTGGTCTAAGGTTGCTGGTAACTCGAATGAATTGCGATACGTAGGTGATGATCGAACGCTTGTCGGGTTTATCACACAAAACGTCTTCGACGTCCAGGAGCGGTCTGAATATGCCAAGTAAACCAGGTTTTGAAATTAACTCCGAAATCGCAGCAGCTAGAAACGAAGTAAAGTTTCTACCTAATGTTAAGGTGCTCTTCAGCCAATCTGAACGCGCGTTCAACATTTTCTCGAGGCGTCGAGCGCTTCACAAGTTCCATATCGATGAGTTCGGGACGCGATCGGTGAACTAAAGCGTTAAACGCCACGCCGTCTCTCCACGACTTGTCCATGTCGTTGACAACAATTTGGTTTTTTCTGCAATAATACTCTAGTTTAATCTGTGAATCTAAGTTTGAACTCACTTCGCAATCTCTGCAGCAACCCACCGCAGAATTACGCGGTCTACAGATCCCTTGAGCTTCGAAATTGGTGTCGATGAAGTCGACGGCGTTTGTGAAGACGCCGCGGATTCAAATCCCCACTCATTGAGCAGTTGAATGTTCGATTCGATCTAAATGTGGTGCGTGGTTACTGTAGGAGTTCTGTCTCTGTGCCTACTTGGAAGTACAGAATCATTTGCCATATGAGACCAAGAACGATTCGCGGGTTGCCATCGCATAGATCGCAGGCGTTGTTATTCACCAGTTCAAGACCTTTCTTTCTCAGAACGCTGAGAGCAGTGGTAAGGTTGCTTATATGATGAACCCGTTTGGAAACTCGACCTTTGTGCACTGGCTAAAAGGGCTTTGGTTACTCGCATGTTGGTGGGGTTTGATTTGCGGCCTTGACGCCTTTAGCGCTGAATTCTCAAGATCGAAATCTCGTATCAGCAAAAGGTCATCAAAGCTTCGAACAAAAACCCACCAGCGCCTCTCCGGTGAGCACCTCGATGAGATGACAAATCAACACGCCATCGCGAAGGTCTTCGAACAGATCCTCTACTTGCCGGGAGGAATTGTGCTAAAATCAGAAATTTCAGTTTATGATCCCTTACACACCTGCGACTATGCAACATTTAATAGATCAAAACTCGTTTCGTTTCCTTTTGGAACATGCCAACAGGTAGTTGATCAGACGTGACGCCGCTTCCGTTGTTTGTGAAAATTGTTTGTTCTGACAATCTCGATCAACACAAAAAATTTTTCCGCTTTTACAATTTTTGAAAGCTCGCGTAGTCGCCGTTTGTTTCTCATTTTAGGACCTCCAGAGTAAACTTGGGAATCGGGCGACTCACCAGGACGCAGTCCAGCCACGATTTTGTCGTGGAAAGCAACAAAAGAAAGCGAAGAAAGCAAAGCAAACCGGTTCTCCTCCGGCGCACAAGCGGCAAAGGTAATAAATTTGAAAGACGGCGGCGTGATCATTCAAAGAAATTTTCAGCGCTCTTGCACACTTTGCAACGTGGTGGTTCTCAACCTGTTATCACTTAAATGATTAACACAACTCACGGTTTCAAGGTGGTAGTTGATCCACTTGGTAAAGGTTTTCTTCTGGATTTTGTCGTGTTGATCTGAAACATGGCGCAGCGGTGAGAAGAGGGCTTTAAGCATGGCTAGCTTAAGCTCTCAGGAGTCTTTTCTAGGAAGCGAAGTCTTCTTCCGAATTCCTCGGCAGAGACGTTTTGGTTCGAAGGTGGTACGGGCGGCAACTGCAGTGGAAGTGGGGACGTATGCGTTGAAGACAACACCCAGGCATTAAACAGAGTTGTGTTGCGAATAATGCGCGCGAGCGCCGTCGGAGTCGCTGTGGTTGGCGATGTGGGCGCTCGGGGGTCGGAAGGGGAGGGGAATGGATAGGAGAGACTGCGGGATGAGCAGAGAGCGCGTGTTTCCAAATATGCCTCTGCAAGCAGATGGCAACACAATAAATCGAGTGCGAGTGCACGGGAATTCACACCTTAGGACAGAGAACGCTATGCTTTTTCAGTCCAAGTCCTTCAATGTTCCGACGAGGCGACTGCGCAAATATTGATGACGAGAAAATGTGCCCAAAAGTTGTTTACGTTTTCTGTTCTGCTTTTTTGTCGTATCTCTGAGGGAAGAACGCTTTCTGACGGCGACTTGTAAAGTCCCATTTCGAAAGAGTCATCGCCCAAAACCCATAAAATGTCCAGACTCTGTCCTTTTGTTTTCTTCCATCGCATCTGCATTTGCTGTTGTTTACGCCGAGCTGGCGCACAATACAACTCACGACACGGCGCCAAACGGCCGCCGGTTCTGGTTAGTCGAGAAAAGTAAACCTGTTGCAAATTGTTTGCTTTTCCTAGTCGTCGATGGCACCCACTCTCCGAAACATCCGTCGTTCCCCGCTTTGACGTCCTGTGATGTTAATAGTAGAACGGCCCTTTTAGCTTCTAGGCGTTTAATTCACCTTTTCTTTATCAAACGACAGATTTCGCAAAGCAACCACAGTTAAAAAAGTTTTGCAAGATCAGTTAGGCAAAAAATGCGCACGTCAATCAAAAATTGTAAAGTTTAAAATTCATTTCTTTTGTCATACCGAAATCTGTAACGCAAAGAGAGTGTGAATGACTTTAATTTGGTCAATGTGCAGCTATTTAGCGAGCGAGTGCACTTTGCGCTGCTATGGAGGCCCAGTTTTCCAATCTGCAACTTTCGCTGTAGAAGCTGTATGGCCCGTTCACGATCAACGTGTAATGCGGTCGAATCTTGTCCGCCGGGTCACTTCACTCTCATCAATCGCTTCTCATGTTAATCGACGTTCCGTCGCTCGGCTGCCCACCACTTATCGATCATCGTTACAAATCAGTTCTGTAGTCGACTGTACTCCGCCTGTCGGCATCCCGCACCATCCCCATTTATCTCCGTTCCAATAACATTCACTAAAACAGTAGCTGGAAATCGGGTCCAGCGTATAGTCTGCCCCACGTTCAGCAGCACTTCACTTATGCAAACTCCGATTGTTTGGGGAGGTCGTTTCCTATTGTGCAAGCTCTTTCTGGCACTGATTCCAGTAAGTAAAAAGGTTGCGCCACGTAAAGACACCGATTTTTACGATCAGCCAGATGTGGGTGAGGAAGGAAGGGCGCTTGGACTTACGCGACCAGGACCTCAAAGTGTTTTCGACGGCAACAGCGCATAAAGAAAAACGGAGGGACAGACTGTCAACAATGTGCTTCGATGTGGTTTGGGCGCAGCCACAAAAATCGGTCGAAGTCTTAAGGAGAACTGCAGGGGACTGACAATGTGGCGTGCTACATAGATTTGCACTTTCGAGCTCTGCTTGTGGAAAATATAGAAGGTAACTCGAAGTTGTGACGAAACAATAGAGGATTCAAAGACAACATGCAGAGAGGAAACGTAGGCAAACTAGTCGTTTAGCCTACCCGGTGTCATTTAAAAAATTTGCTATTTCTCTTTTAAAAAGGGCAAACTGCGTAGGCAAACTCTTCTTTTTAATAACCTTTTGCTTTTGCAACTCACTCTTAATAATACGGTTTCTCGGTTTTTTTTTTACTAAATTTGTGTACTTGTGCTTACGCCTAGTTTTTGAGCTCCAAAGGCGCTATCAATGTGAAGGCTTTGCATTTCAAACAGGCTTCGACCAGACTCATATCAAAAAGCGGGGATTGTTGGAAGGCTTAGGAGCTACCGCAGACGACTGCCTAGTTTCTGAAGCGCCGAAAGCGCTGTGAACTGCAGGCTTCGCAATGCGCACAGGCTTCTACCTGCAAACAGGCTCAGAAGCCGCCGCAGACAAATACCTATTTTTCCCACGCCGTAGGCGCCTGCATAGGGGTGTGTAGGCCTGGGGCGACAGTTCCAGGCTGAGGGCGACACTTTTGGAACGTGGTTAAAACAGTTCTAGAACCCAAAAACATTGAAAACCGATCTGTGTAGCTTAAATCTGTTGAGAGTTCACAGAAACTTGTGGAAGGGCTTAGCGCACTTGCCGTTGGCGCAGATGTCGTTTGGCGATTTTGTCGTTGGCGCTGATGTCATGACATCCAACTTTAAGACAATCGCCAGGCCTGATTTTTACGAAATTTGCATTTCACATATGACTATGTACATTTACGCATCTGTTCAAACTTTAATACTATCTTGCATTGAATAGCAAAACCTACTTAAACAAAAGTCTATAAGTTCCTCAAGTCTACTCCTTCCTATGTTTAAACGGTTGAGCTCAGAAGACCTGAGAAAGTTTATATCAAAATCCGAATCAGATCAATCACGCGTTTGCTATTTCTGTTGACAGTCGTCTCCTTTCGCAAGTTCGCAACCTGTTCCGTGCAAATAGCGGTTGGTCAGTTTGCGCGGAGCAAAGATCTGGAGCCTATCGCCAACTTTGGCGATATACGACGTTCTTTTGTAAAATCTATTAGAATTTTTTGATGGGCGCTGTTCTGTTGCTATTGACTGGAATCCACAAAAAGATTCCCACAGAAGTTAGTTACATCATCGTCAACGGCGGGGATTTGTTACAACGCTGGGTGTTGTAATCGGATCGACTTAGGAATTAGCCAATGAAACTGGCGACGAAAGGATTATGCCTGCTGAATCTTGTTTGCTCTCCAAGATACTGCGCCTGCAGTTGCACTTTCGCTTTTCTCCTACCCCGTCACCAAAAGTTTGGTAGTTGGCAAGAGTAAATGTTTAAAGTGGAAAGCACCTCCTAGTGACGCCGTTCGACTGGGAACAGCCGCCGACTGACCGATTGCATATGTGAAATCGGTTTAATCTGCCCACTAATTGTAAAACACGAATAAAACCAATGTTTCGAACTTCAAAATAGTACAAAACAAAGGAAAAGTAGGATTTGAAAATGCGCACAATGCAGCCGGTAACGCAACTTACATCTCGAAGACATCCTGAAGCAAGGACAACATGGATTCCGCCGGCGTGACATCGCTGCGGAGAGAGAGTAAAACTGTGTTGAAGCAAAAAGAGGATTGAAGCTGAATTAAGTCGGAGGAGGATCAGTAGACCGGTTTTAACGAGGCAGTGACCGTAGGCGTAAGTGAGGAACGCCGTGGAAACGGCTTCAAAGGACTCTTGGGAAGAGGTGCCCAGCGGCGATCGCTATAAGGGCGATAGAATGAGTGGTCGCTGTTTCTCGGCTGCGTTCTCGATCGGCCGCCGCGATATCAATTAATCAATTTGTATGCCTTCTTCGACGGAGTTCACTGCGCCTTCGTCGTCTTGTTCCACAAGGTCATCTGCGCATGAATAACTTTCTCGCTCCGTTCCTCATCCGCCGCGTGCGAAATTGTGACTAGTGTTACAGAGTAACAAATAATAAACAGTTATGCGGGGTTGGATAAAAGTCGGACCCCCTATTTATAGCAATTCTGAAATCGGAGAGGTTGCACGTCATGGAGTTACAAAGGAAATGAAGCTCAAAGAGTTCTCGCCAGCTGAGTTTCCTTCGAAGTCAATCAACACTGCCGCGAACGGTAAACATGATGTGCCTCGCGAACCGGATTCCAGAAACGACGTCAGGAGTGAAATGCAAATGTGGAAAAGAAAGTGAAAAGACATCCGTCAGAACGATTAGTGTCATAAAGATCTCCTCGAGATGAGTCGCCTAATTGAATTAGCCGCAGTTTGCGTTAGTCGACGAGGTCATCGGGACTCTATTTACCCAAAATAAGAGTGCGGCAAAGAATGGCCGACATGTTCAGCGCCGCGCTTAACATCCACGGATCTTTTGTATGTTTATGAAACTAGGAAAAGATAGAGAACGCTGCCGGCGCGTGATGAAGTGCAGCTGTGCTAAAGACCCAAAATATCAAATAGAAATGCTTTTTGATAGTCGTACAATTGAGCTCTGGATCATTGGCCAGCTTTGCATTCGGCGTTGCTGGATGGCCAATCGGTAGTTCAAACTGAAAAATGCGCATCTAAATTAATATTTTCCGGAAAGGTTTAAATAAATAACATTTTGCCGATCACAGCAGTTTAAAAGACGTAAAGTGTTCTTGGAGCTTATCAAAAATCATCGCAATAGAAACTCTGTTTACGCCAAAAGGCTTAAAGCACTTCCAGTCGAGCAAAGTGATAGCGATAACACAAGATACGACGAAATGCGCCGGTGACGGACTGGCTAAAGCACGGATGGTTGCAATTTGAAGCGGTTTATGGCTTATTTATATAGCTAGTTGCGTGGGAACAAAAAAACATTGAGCAAATGCAGGGTTATCTGTTTGGATTAGATGCGGACTCGCGCGGACAGCACTCGGCGATCGAGGGCGAGGCGACCGGATGGCCTTGTTTATCCCGTGGTCGGCGATAAGCTCCACGCGGCCGCAAAAGGCCGAACAGTCCGCGCGTCCAAAGGTCCCTCTTAATTAGAATATAAAGCGATTGAACGATCCTGCAAAACGCGTTCTCCCCTCGCGAGTCCTCCCCGTCCGGCAGAACGCCACGGATCGTCCTTGGGCGTGAATACAAATATGGAACGAGGCGCCTGCAGCGCGGCTTGTGGATGAATGCACGCGCTGCTGGGTGGACGATGTTGCCGATGGCGACAATCAATTCAGTCGCCGTCGATGTCCGCGGCTCGAGGCTAATTACGGAGTGCAAGCTAGCTGCATGCAGCCAAGATCTAAGAAGGCCCGGTTCGAAGGCTGCACTTACCTCTACGCTTAGAGATTCGTTTGTCGATGTGAGGTGGCGAGGAACTCGGCGGCCCGTCGTCCGCCATTCTCCGCAACATTCCAATGCGTTTAAGCATACTTGGGCCTCTGGAGTGCTCAAACGGTTTGCAGCCAGCGGGTTCTTATCTGTGTCACCGTTAACGATTTTCTGACGCCAAATTCCGTTGTTTGTATTTCTCCCGCGATGGTCAACACGCGCCTCGTTCCGGAGCTCAAAAATCTGTTTCCTCATGGATTTTAACGACTCCCCAGCGCTAATAACTTTCAGGGACGGTTTCATGAGTTGTTTGAGAATGCAGCTAGGGAAATAACTATTCATGAACTGTACACGTTCCGCTTGTAATTTTCTGAGTCCAGTGATTAGCCCGTCAGTGTCAGGAAGAACTCTCGTGGAAACATCATTGACAATGTGGACTGACATCGAGGCGCCGATTCTGTTTGTTCAATGCGAATGTCAAACGATGGTTAATCGCTAATTTTCTTCCCCCGCAAAGTTTAGCCGAACTAAAGTTTCGCTTCTTTGAGTGTTTGATTTAACGATCTGTGCGCCAATTCCAGAAAAGAGAAATCGCAACAACTCGCAAAAGACATTGGGACTCTATATATATTTAGCCTGAAGACGGGTATTTCGGCTGCGAAGATTTAAGGGAAAATTTCATCCATGGAATGACAATGACTTTTTAGAAAGACTTACGGAAGAAGAACTTGAAGAACATGATCTTCAAAAGCGGTTTCCCTCACCGCGGCAGCGTCTTCTGGAAACTCCTTTCTCAAGATTTCCTCGAATGAACCATATGAAAGGCTCTTACGTGGCTTGGTTCGAAACAGAGAAAAGCGCAGCCGTGCGACTGCTGCCCTCCGAAACAAATTTTGAGTGGTGAACAAGTGATCCTCGCCGGCTGCACGAAGAGTCGACGACCGCCGGTAGGTTATACTTTGTGGGACTACCGACAATACGTAGGGCAACCGGATCGTTCATTTTTGAAGGCCAACAATTCCAGAACAAAATTTGTGCGCTTAATCGTCGTAGCTTACATTATTTATCACTACTTTTACAGCAACTTTGCATTGGGTTCATTTCAGATCAGTGACTATGATCAGGGTCCATGCAGCTTCCTTGAGTCCCTTTTCACGTCACCAAATTTGTTGTTTTTACTTTCACTCACTTTTGCCTTACATGACCTGCGCTACCATGTTCTCTGGTAATTCCTTGTGCTCACTTCGTGTGGGTACTCGAAGTTAGAACCGATAGTTAGAAACTTTAAAAACGTTGATAGATGTTAAGAGAGCTTGAATCTTGACATCAGAACGTGCGTTCCCTTGAGTTGCCTTACGACGATGTTTTGGCTTTGAGACCTTTTGAAAATGGATTCCATAGCTGGATCAATAGTTGGAAGTAGTTGGAAGTTCAATAGTGGGAAGCCGAATCGCACACTAACAACCGGACCTTAACACCATAAAAACTCGGATACTGTCGAAATGGCGTCGAGAAAAGGGCGGATTTATCGATGCCCGTGCCTGAATTAAAGGCTTTATTGAACTTCTGAAGGAAGCGAAAAGCAGTTGGGTACATCTTGTTTAAAGTTTCGACAACGCCCGTTTTTATGCTTTGCCTATCGGATGAGTTTCAGAAAACCCATCGTAACAGTAAGTAACAACGAGAGGAAGATGGTTTAGAAGTAGATGAGAACAATGCTCGGGTGAACATAATGATTTTGTGAATATGAACGTAATCATGACAAAAACTCAAAAGGTAGGTATCAAGATGGACGGAAGATATAATAATATGGAGCACACTAGTCTGGAGGAATAAAACTCTAGAAGCTATGGAGGAAGGGTGGAGATTCTGTACATATAAAACTCTAGGAACAGCTAAACTGAGAAGGATAAATGCAGTAATGAAGATATTTACAACGACCAAAAAGGGTCTCAAACAACAAGGTCAGCAGATTCTTGCTCGACACCATGGATCAGCTCAGTGTTCACTACTGGAAGCATGTCACGAATCTTATAGCGCTTTCTAAGAGCGTGTCTGACATCTCCTTTCTGAAAAATTTGATATATGATGAAAAGTAATTGGCGATACCTGAGTGGCCAAATGCTCCAAAAAGGGAATCAACTTAAGGAGCTCGTTGTCGTCCTTTTCAAAAAACCAACTCTCGATAGGGATGCCGTTGTCAATCTGATAAGCGAAGGATTGAAGCGAATTGTCGACAATAATGGTCTTCGAAAGATCACGACCCAAAATTGACAAATCCTTGATGTAGTTTCCGTAGACGTAAACGCAATGCTCGCGGAACAAGCGGTGACGGATCAAGCGCTTTCCAGGATCGAGAAGATTCTAAAATGAAACTCATAAATCATTACTGACTTCTGAACTTTGCTGACTGGCCGCACTTACCATGAGCTTATCAGCGTAAACACGCTTGCTAGCTGTAAATAAAATCAGTTCAAACGAGTTGGCAAGACGCTGCAGAAATTCGTGCAGGTGAGGTCGAACCCTTACATAGACCTAAAACACTACCACATATATTGGAATATAATTAAGTACCAGAAAACCTGATATGTTGTATCCTGGAAGTGAACTGGAAATGTAAGCGAAGCATCAGGAAGCTCGGTAAGGCTGCAGTGGACAAGCGTTTCATCCAAGTCGAGAACAAGCGAGAATTCAGGTGTTGATCTGGTTCTCAGCGGGAGCGCAGGGCAACGGTATCTCATATCGTCGGTCAGTGGAGGTAGATTGCTCAGCAGGTAGATTCTAAAATCACAATCACAACTTCAGCGACGCACGTTGCAACATAAACTTACGAATCGCTGTCAAGCTGGGGAACATAGTCGTATGAGTCACACTCGGGACTTCGAATACCCCGAACCAAAGCGCGAGATGCGCTGCGGCTTCGACGAGCTTTTTGGTCAGCGTCGGCGGAAGAAGATGAATCGTTAGCCTTCAAGTATTGGTCGATGACTTCACTCTCGCTGCGGCCATCGTCTGCGACCACAAGCTTCTGAGGATCAATGCTCCAAATCAAATCCTCTTCGGCACACGGCATCTGCAAAATATCTTCGATTGTTGGACGAAACACAAAACACACTAATATAAATGCGCAAAACATCAAGTCGATGAACACTCAAAATCGGTTTACGCGTGGACACAAAGCAGGACGAAGTGATAAACAAACATTCAGGGCATCTCTTTCACTCCTTCCACGCGAGGCGGCAATTCGCAACCTCAACGTGAAATAAACGCCTCCTGTGCGCTCATCGACACGGAAAAAGAAAACGGCTTCTTTTGTCGCCAGCAGCGAAGTTGCATCGTCGAGCGGCTGACAGAGAGCCTAAAGCGCCGAAAACAAAATACACAACGCGATCGATACCACCACGAGAGACTCAGAGACACAACGCAATAGCGCGCCCACCGGCCTGCCGCTCGCCGATCAGCTGCATAGAATCAGAGAAACAGAGTCCTCGGGACAGAGGGAAATGTTGGATGCCTGCCAACACTCGGGCACAAAAACAATCGATAAAATGATACAAACACTCGGGCTGGTTCTACCGCCGCCGCAGTGGCCGAGTGCGACGATGTGAACCAACACGCGCCCAAAACGCAATCTTCGATAACGCACAAATCAGTTTGGGAACGCCACAGTAAAGAACAATCCGAAACCAAAAAGCTAAAAGCAGAATATCGAGCACGCCTGTGGAACGCGCGTTCGCGAAAAAAATTATTATAAAATTTTTTATAATCACCTCAAAAAGTGCGCAAGATATAAAAAATAGACACAAATACTTTTTTGTCCAAGAGCGAAAAACGAATGTTTCTAATCGGACCGAAATGAAGGCTCACAACTACGGTAACGCAGAAATACACACGATTGCTTACTGAGACAACCCTTAAGAAGTTGAGATTACGGTATATAAGTGTTATATGCGGAACAATTGCGGTGAGACGCAATCAACCAACCAGTAATAGTCAGTCCATATTGACTAGAGAAAAAGATCTAATAAGCGAGACTGTCTTTGCCTGGAAACCGCACCACTCATTTGAATTTTTGTTTACTCATATGGATCAATAGTCATACAGGTTTGGTTGTCTAGCCCAAGATTTATTGTTTTCGGTATATACAGGGTGGCCAAAAAAATTCGCGCCTTTTTTGCGAAACCATTACATTTTCGGACTTGAAAGTGTTAAGCAAAGTTGCGCAGCTTGTGATTCTGCATCGGATGAGCTATCGCTTGCCTCTGTAGGTTGCGCAGATGTGTACTTTTAGCCAAAAACGCCAAAAGTTTGTTAAGGAAAAGGACCCCACTTCCAGCGAGCCATATCTCGGCGTGCAAATGTCCATTTTAGACACTTTTTGGTGCAAACGACTCAGGAAGAGTTTGCCAAAAAAAGATCAAGTTTTACCGCAACATTGCACATGTGGAAAATTCAGAAAAAATGCGGTTTTTGAAACGTTAGTTTTGGCCCCAGCAAAGTCTAGATGAAGTCTAGACTTAACCATACATTTTCCAGACATGTCTCTGCGGAAGGAATTGGAAGGTAAGGAGGGACCAAGGCAAAATTAACCAAAAAAATTTTTTTTTTGGTTGTTAGGGACCTTTTTTGGCAAAGTTTTCCTGGGTTGTTTGCACCAAAAAGTGTCAAAAAAGGACATTTGCACACCGAGATATGGCTCGCTGGAAGTGAGGTCTGGTCTGTCCAGTTTTGGTTTGTCTGTCTAAAACACGCTGTACCTTTTTCAACTTTCAAGTGTTTTCTTCTCGTTGGAAAAAACAAATATCTCCGTTTGTTTAGACCTCAGTTTAGACCTTTGGTAGTTATTGATCTCCGTCATCTCCGTTTTGTTAAGGGAATCGCAGGACTTCACAAAACGTTGGTCGAGGCTACGGCCAATTTAATAATTTGTGGCCGAGACCGAGGCAAATTTAAAAATGATAACCGAACCTGTGGCCGGCCTGGAAGGTAAAACGGTTGCCGGCACTTGAATCAACGTGAGTTGCTCTGCCTTGTTTACCATTTATCACAGAACACTTTGAAATATTTGCAAGTTTGGAAAATTGAAAAACAGAACCCTGATTCTATTCAGCTGTAGAAAGAGACTTCAACCGTCCTATGTTCTTGTGGGATAAAAACCCGTCAACCAAATTTTTAAGTGAAAGAGTTAAATGGAAGGAATGTTTCGTGTATTGTAAGTTATTTAGTTCAGTTTAAAAATTGTTATTAAAATTACGATACAAATGGAGAAATGAAATTCCGGATAAACAGAATGTGGGGAATAAGCTCGACAAAGTCACAGTGATATTATGCGTGAGGAAAGATGAACTGGAAGATTACAATTCAGGTACACGTAGATACTAGTTTAGCAGTGGAAAACTAAGAAGCGATTCGCAAAAGGCACATAACGGTCGTCCAAAAGGCACATAACGGTCGTAGAAATTCTATTGACGCATAATTTCGGGTAGATTCTGCTGGCGTATTTGTTGCAGCAAAAGATTCGAGTTGTCGTTTTCGTTGGATTCACGCAGTTTCATTATATCAGACCGATCGTAGCGTAGCGACGAGTCCACGATAGCTCTCGCGGGAGCGACGGCAGCCGTTTGTCCCTGAGAGAGTTCCGTTTCTATGCTGGCGAGATTCGGGGTGCTGCCGGTCATGGAGCGCCATTCTCTGAAACAACGAATTTAGGACTGTTGGATCAGGAATACTGTACTTTGCGGTTGGTGCGGAAGTAGGGGCGCTTTGCGGCATCGAAAGTGGCATCGACTTTCTGCGTTCCTTTCGAAGTTCTCTTTCTTCGGCGGTCAATCGAGATTGGGACGATCGGCCGACACGGTTTAGATATTCGCTTAAGGCGGCTTGAGCAGCCTGAAGTTTGCGTGAGGAAGACAAACGTGATTAACAGCTATACCTGCAGCACTTGGGGGTCGTCGCAGCAGAGCTTTAAAGTTCCATCTTTGGTCGTTTCAATCGAGATTCCCGGACAGTCGTCGTCCTCTTCACTTTCGGGAGCTTCAACTTGCTTTCCATTGGCATCCGACTAAATGGCGTCGCGGATAAAGTGAAGACTGAAGGCTTATCACACGACTCACGCGGTTGGGAGAAACGTTTCGGCGTATGGTGTCCTGTATAAGCTTTTTTGCGTGCTCGATAGATTCCTGGGTGGAGCCAGTAATGGTCAAGTTGCGATCTCGGCTCTTTGGATCCACCTTTTGGAAGCTGATCACGGTTTTACTCAGCTCTTCGACCACGGCGACACGACGACCCTTTACTCCCATAACTAAAAAATCATTTTAAAAAGTGGAAAAGAAATGCCCTTACTTTTTCCAGAGTCGCAGTTGCGAATAGTGAACTCCTCACGAAGCTGAAGTGGCTTTGTTGCAGTGGCAACCTTCTGAACTGCGTTTAGCATGTTCGCAGTAAATTTTGCCGGATTCTTAAGAGGCATCTGTTTGTTGATGTTGAGAGAATTCTGTGCCATCCAGGCAAGATCCAGATCGAGCGGAGATGGGATCGCAGGGTTCGTGCCGTGATTATGAATTCCATGGCCGAGAAGTCCTCCTGGAGGCAGGAGCGCCGCCGTGCTGGCTGGAACCATTGCGGGACGGGACCATCCTCCGGCTTAAAAAGCGTTTCATACTAACAAATAAGTTCCTTTCTTTACCGGCGGCAGCAGCGGGTATTAAATAGAACCCTGGAGTAGCCTGCAGGGGATTTTGGACTTGGTGGACTTGAGGGTTCGTGTGGACATCCGAGGGAATAAACATCTGAGCAGCGGCTTGAGAGGGAGGCACGTACTGTGTGAAAGGGTTGATGGGAACAGCGCCGAATGGAGGAGCGCTAACTGGAGTAGTTGTAGGTTCTGAAATAAGACGTTAAAAATGGTCGCTTTGAACAAATTCAGCTTGTAAACTGAATTTGAAGACCATAATCGATCAAGAAACAATAAACAAAAGTATTAGAACATGTTTTTACCTGTTTCAGATTCTGACAATTCTTGAAACTCACTCACCGGGAGTACTGTTGACGTGAGCACTGCTAACGTTGCTGAGGTGCTCGGGCCTGTTCAGGTAGTACTGAGTGTGCGCAAAACTGGGTCTCCAGCCCATCGCCCGTAACTCCACGAGTTCCATGATTTTCAGTCTGCATGGAGTCCCAAGCTGCCCGCTGTCACGACAGCATGCTTGCCGGAGAGAAACGAAAACAGTGTTGAGTTCATCTGAAACTCGTTTTCCAGTGCTTCTGTCGATTCTGCTCTCCGAACTCACTTTTGTGCGTCTGCTCGAGGTGTTGTCCGCTGCTTTTTAATTGCTGACAAAGAAGGAAAATTGAATTCGCTAGATGCGACGTGAATTCGCCCGCTTTCACCGACGAATTGATCTGATTCATTACATTGAGAATTTGATCTAAACAGTGTCAATCGATCATTTTAAACGATTGCCTCCATTGTCAGCTGACTGCTTTGCTGCGTCGAAGTCGGCCACCTATTTTGTTTACAACGGGCTAAGACATCTCAATTTTGCCATTGTGATCTTTTCCTAACAAAGTGCTCAAGAAAAATCATGATTTCTATAATAATCGAGCTTGTTTTATACGATTTAGTGAGGTTTTAAAGTTAACGCAAGTACTGTTTCATCGGCTACAGTACCCCCGATTATGAAATCTGAAGAGTGACACCGATTTCTTCAATTTCGATCGACGCCGAACAGAGATCGGTAATGTCAATCCTCCCAACTTGCTCGATTTTGTTCGCCAGTCATTCTCCAAACACCCGATTTACTCCCACAAATCGATCGATCGATCGTCCATTGCACCCTAGCGCTACTCAATCCAGCTGCACATTCTTACAGTGGCGACTTTCACCAGCGCTTATTCAGACCACCGCCAAACTTTTCGGCTACCAACGCGAGCAGCCCACCTGAAAACGACCGTCGTCCTACCGCGGTCGCAGTAACACAAACAAAGATCATTTGCAAACATGTCGTTCGCTGCTTTGACGGCGGTCCTCAAGAAGAACACTTTGAGTCACCCGCTCTACTACCATCGCACATCTCAAACGAACTAACGGGAGTCTTTTCGCCAAGCTGCCTCAAGAATGTGTAAAGCGATTTCTGACCTTGAAAATCAAAGAAACGAATCGATCAAAACCTAAAAGGAATGTGGAAAACTGAAGTCGGCCAAGTCGCGCGGAGCGACTGTGGTGGCGCCAGCTAGAACCTTTGAGAATAGCCTCGAAACAGATCTTACCGACTGACAAGTGTTGATCGCTGTTTGAGGGGTGCAAATTGGAAGATTTGTGGCCCTGGAGCATCCAATCGTTCGTTTCGGTAGTAGCTATGTAAGACTTCATGTCGAAGAAAGTGGAGGTATGGAAGTGAAGAGGAAGTGAGAAAAGGGTGAGTTGGAGAGATTAGTTGGGTCGTAGGAGCGTAGAAAGAAGAGAGAAGAACACAACCAGTGGATGAGGATGCCTTCAGGGATCGAGGGGAGTTTAGGTAAGTGCAGTGATTATGATACAATGAAGTGTCGTCGTTTCGATCGCTGAATCTGAAACGACACGAAAAGATGACCTCAGCTGTTCGGTCGAGATCGGCACGCCGGGCAACGCGAACCGCGCAGGGGGACGCTCCCCCACAGATTGAAATGTAATATCTTCTGTTCTCAGGTGTCGAAACAGACGCGCTTCGCTCTCGAGAGCGGAGAACAGCGCCTACCCGGATGAGCCGGGTGGGCCCGACGCCCGCAAAGCCCCGCCTAACTCCCACAGAAACGGCAGAAGTTTAACAAAAGTCATATCAGAGCTAAATGAAGTCCTTGAAGAAAAGATTTTAACACAGCTGGAAACAACCACCAGTTATAACTCGCTGAATAAAAACCTAGCTGAGCATGAGCCGAATTCACAAAACAAGCAAATCAACTTAAACGGCTTGTGAGAGATGCACGGAACGCTGCCACGAAAACCCGCAGCGAGTTTTAAAAGCGCCCGCGGCGACGCTGCTAGATTAGCGAAAATCAGTACGAAAACTGTAGGCGGTTACCACGAAGAGAAGCGAGAAAACGTGTTCCAAGCAACCGCAATCACGTGAAAATTACGTGGGAGGAGCTAATCGAAGGATGCTGACCTTAACCCTTTTCTGTGCAAACCCGGGCACGGCTTGAGATAGCACTCAGCAAAATGTGACGATTGGCGCTTCTGGGTGTTCGTATAAACAGGTCGTGTAAAACGACGGCTGGTTTATGCTAAAAGAGAATATGCACGACCACAGTAACGCACCATGCTACTGAAACTGACTGATGTGAGTAGTGCTCTGATACGCATGCAATGCCCATAATCGCCGGCTGTTATTTAACCATGAATTGCTGAGTCGATATTAGAATTTATGAGAGATCAGAAGTGGCATCTCAAATGACAAAACTATGACGCCGCCTTCTTAGGGAACTCGGCTCCCAAAATCCAAGTACTCGCTTTATAAAGCTTCTTCAATTCATTTTGCTCGGCGATTCGGTTGATGATCTTTAGGTACATTTCCATATCTTCATAAGCGATCGTGTTCAGAAACCTTCCGCTGCAATCACAGTACATCGCCATTTGATCTTGCCTGATCTAAACTGGAACAGTTAGAACAATTCGAATCACAAAAAACTTACATTCCCGCATTTAGAGCACCTGTGATCTTGCACAGTGTAGGCACTAATTAGCCGGTTCAGCCTCAGCATTAATTCGCGTTCAATAACACGTTTCGTATAAGGATGGCAGCAAGAGGAGCAGCCAAAAGCAGAATCCTTTTCGTGGCGGCGTTCTTCCTCGTCGTCGAACAGAGAGGGCATCTGGCACACGTCCACTTCTCCGCTCTGGCCGCACTGCTCGCAAAAGAGGTGCGTGAGCATGCATGTAGCTATTGGAGGTTTCCAAGTAGCTTCAGCTGATGATTCTTCAATCGATAGGATCCGCATCAGCTGGCAACGCAAAGTTTCCATGCGGTCTGCCATCAGAGTATCCAAACTAAGGACTTTGCACACTAATTTAGTGAGCTGCAAAGGCATGCTCCAGTTCGCCAACGCAGCCTCATCTATGAAGCCTGGTGGAAGTCGTTCCGGTGGTCGGTCCTCCCTGAGCTCGTGCATTAGTTTCGATGTTACCTTGAACAGCCCAGGACTCAAATCGGTGGAGATCAATTTCTCACAGAAGTCAGTGAGCTTTTCTCCGTTAACCTAAAACTGACGCATCTTAAAAAAGACATGAAACTCAAAGGTTACCTTTTCTCGTGCTTTTCGGGTGACGGAAATAAAATATCCAAGAACGAACTTATCGAAGATCTCCTTGCAAGCGACGTTATCGTGCAGATACTCCGCCATGGCCCATTCCGAGCGTAAAATTTCCTGCAAAATCATTTGAGTAATAGACCACATGTTTGTTGAACCTACCACTTCGTTTCCATCCGCACCAAACTGAAGTGCAGCAAAGTTCAAAGGGTCAATCCAAGCAAAGAGATCCCAAAAATGCGTGACTTTGAACTGCACTCCGGCAAAAACTTGATTAGTGTTCAATGTTCGAATAAGGGAATTCACAAATGGCTTCGCTAGCGAAATATTCGGTTTGCCGGTGGCAAATATCAGTCGAGTGTAAGTGCAGTGGATAACTTTCCCGCCTATTCTGTTGACTTCCGAAACGAGCAGTAAGCATAGTTTTTTCATAAGGATGGAAACAGCATTACAGATAGCTGGATCGTAAAGCAGAGAATGTGGATTTCGAATCCAGCTAAACGAAAAATACATCTAACTAAACAAAACAAAAAAACCAACCGATGTGCGTTTGCCACGATCTTGTCGGCAATATCATTTCGGTTCGAATGGATTTCGCGAACACATTCCAGCAGCACTTTTCGTAGAATCTGGACGCTTGGATTAACAGAGGCAGCTTCGTCATAGGTGGCAATATCCTTCTTGTTGCCAGTAATAGCATCCACCGCGAGTTGATCTCCAGTGATGAATCCAACCGTATCTGACGTCCCTTCCGCCTCAGCGATCTTCGCTTTCTGGATCAGTGCGGACACAGCTATGGCTCCAATGTCGAGTTCGGCCACAACTGAAGATTCGAAGGTTTCTTTGTTGACAATAAATCCAGTTTGAGGCCTGAATGAGATCGTGTCCCAGTCGTTGGCAAGTCGACAGTCATCCAATTCTTTTCCACCCAAATCAGGCAGAGCGCTTTCTGATGCCCACAAGACGTAACCTGAAGAAAGAAGATCTCTGGCGTAGAAGATATCCGACGCTAAGCTGGCCATGTCTTCGGGTACGTTTCCGATCGGTATCCCCACGTAGCGGGCAGTATTTGCGTAACTCTATAAGGAACAATTCATGAGCCGAATACATAAAAAGACCCACGTGGAAATACGTGAAGCTGTTGAAATAATGCTGAACAACGCGCTTCGTGATATCCCGCGCCCAGCTGATAGTGTTCATAATAAGTCCATCTGCTTCTTTTACCGGGAGTCGGACGTTAGGGAAGTTAGCCAACGTCGAAAATTGTTCGTGCAGCTTTTTTCGAGTGGTATTAGACACTACTGTTATCACAGTAGGTCCAGAGTCAAGCAATTTATAACTCTTCATGACCTTCGCTAATTCTTTCCTCAGATCGCCTTCACTTCGCAGTTGGGAAATCGAAAAGTTCATTGAAGCACATTTAGGGTGCCTTGCAGCAGTTTCTCCTTCGCGATCGACGCTAAACAATGAGATTCAACCAAACCATAAAAAAACCAATTCTTACAATCTTTGATATTCCGTGGAATAAACGCTTGCTAAGTTCGGAACTTCAACGTTCACCGGGTTGACTATAAAGAAATGGCCCATCGCGTTAGCGGGAGAAAGAAGAGCAGCCACAGTTCGCTTCTTGTATGTGTACTCATAGAAGAAACACATTCGAACAGGATGATCTTCAAGATAAGAAGCGCTTTCCGAGAGAGGAACTCGCTCAAAATGTTCCAAGGAAAATGAATTCGAGTTCAGAGATATGGAATTCCCTCGAATTTGGCACATACAGCCCATGTGAACAAGTGACTTGAACAGAAGCGGTACCTTCGTTTCGTAGATTCCCTCAATAAGGGATGCGCAAAGCTCACTTTCGACCAAACTGAATAAAAAAAATTAAGCCTATCCTTTTGCGAAAAATTACCTGGCATAAGATTCGAAATCCTTCTCGTCAACCTTGTACTCGTACAAAAACAAACTCGGTTTCATCCTAGGTAGTTTCTTCTCGATTTTGGTTCCACGAGTTTTTAGATCTTCTCGTCGCTTGTTCACGTAGTATGTTCGACTAACATTCAGTTCGGCCCTTCGCATTATGCCATTCGACAGAATCCACAGAGTAAACACCCCGGGGATAGCGGTTTCAGCAATTTCAAGAATCTCGAAAAAGTTGGTCTTCTTTGGCATTCGATTCACTCCAAACATTGACTCCATTCGGACAGTTTCTGGGATCCTTTTCGAAAGTCTTATAGCGTTCACTGCATTTTTTTGCTTCAGGTCATCCTTCCTTTTCTCACGAGCCCATTTTTGTTGTAAATATTTCACCTGAAACGCTAAATTTTGATTTATTCATGAATTGTAAGATCTCACCCAGGCAGTGACACCATCCTTGGCTATGGTCTTCTTAACCAACTGAGTAGAATCGTCCATTAAGCTCTTGCCGCTCGTATCGCTTTCAGCAGCCGTGTCCGTGATCTTGTGCCGCTTAACTTCACTCGGCTGCGACCTGTCAATCATTCCGTCGGGACCGCGTTTCCTATTCAGGCGGTTGCTAGCACTAAGTGGGGCTCTTACGGAATCTTCCAAATCCACATCGCATTTCTTGAAGATGTCCGTTATTCTCGGCTGAGTGGCAGCTTCGATCTTCTCCCGCTTCTTGTTCTGGAGCCAATCAGGGTGGGGCAAGCGAGGAACAGGATTCGCAACTCCTTGCAGAGCAGCTGGAATTGTGATGATCTTTTGAATGGTTGACCCAACACGCTCGATGTAGTAGTCCCAGTCAATAATATCACGGATGTTAATGTTGTCCTTCGTAAGCGAACTATCTTTTGTCCACCGTCGAAGGTACTCAGCTGTCACCTTTCGGTCCGCTTGAAAGATAGCCAAAGGGATAGCACGTTCGGTAACTGGAGCATCTCGTGGCTTCTTTGAAATAATAAAACGGCACGCCAACCCGGCGTCTTTCACCATGTCTTCGCCGAGAAACTCGGCCAAACGTTTCGCAGTTGAAATCGAAGTCGATTTTTGACTACCGTAATCCTCCAGCTTACGAGACATGCTTCTGTCTTCCGCAATGTAACCAAACACATCCTCATCACGTAGGTCGATTCCCTTGAACTCAAGACTAATAACCGTTCAATGAGAAGTTAAGCATACCTTGCTAAACAGAACATCGAGCCAGTAGTCGGCAACTTTGGCGACATTCGCATAAACATCGACTAGCGTTGACCCCTTCAAAAACTCGCTAAACACGGATTCTTGAAATTCCTTTATGATTGACAGCTCTCCTCGACGTTTGAGCTCAAATCCTTTCAGTTCAGCCAACGAACCGTCGAAATTAAATACAGCATATCTAAAATGCAAAATTTAAAACGCCTAAGTCAACTCACTAGCATACCTTTTCTTCAGCTTCTTTCCCTCTTCCTTCGAAGCTGGCAAGATCATGGCCAAATAAGGTCCGTCTACTTCAAAGAAAATGGAATTCTCACTCGTAATTCTGTGTCCTCCTTCCGCATTTTCGTCCAGATTATGATATTGGTCGTTTGTGAATTTCTCACGCACCAGAGAATTCAACATCGCTCCAGGATAGGAAACAGTTACTTTTTTGCCCTTATTAGTGACGAATTCCACATCTTCAGGAAACGAGTTGGGAAGAAGGCACCAGATTCCATCTGTATCCAGTTCCAGCGGCTTTCCGATTTGCTCCACAAGTTTCCGAGCTTCAGTGATAATGTTCGCACCTGTATGGCACACAATCCCGGCCATTTCCATGGAGAACCAACGTGATCCCTAGAAAACGCGTATAAAATTACAGACGTGATTTTCAATAAAACACCTTTCTCATTGCGTAGCCATAGAAAGAGTTCAGAATACACTTGTGAGCCAACTGAAGCGATTCATATAGGACAACACGGGCTTGGGCCGATTTGACACCGTTCACGTCATCGGGAGCGACCTCCGAAAGCTTGCCCTTGGCTTTCTAAAAAGAGTAGCTTCGGATAAAAAGCATCTTGAACCTAGCACAACAAACCTTCAGCAGTGCCTTATAATCGTATCGACGATCACGGAAAGCACGAACAGTGTCGACGTAAAACGCGTTTTCGCGCTGACAAATTCGTGTGGATCTGTATTCGTTCTGAGTGATGTGCAATCTGCCATACGCTCTCCTACAGTAATCTTGCACGCGCTGCTTTTCAATCTTAGCTTGCTCTTCTTTGGGCAAGGAATGGAAAGGTTTGGGTGGCTTGCCGAACTTTTCCTTTTCCAGCTGCTGGACAATACGATCATATTCTCCTCTTGTGGCAGGTACTGAAAAAGAATGTAATCTCACTTTGAAATGTTAACAAACCCAGCTCTCCGCGCCACTCCCAAGTCATGTTGCGTTTGCATTTCGCATCTTCGGTATTATAAACACAGGACATGCAAGTTTCTTCATCGACCACTGCGGGAGGCTAAATTAACATTGTAGATAAACCCAGTTTCATTTTTAAACCATGTGTACAAACCTGTAATCTGTTTGTCAAGATGATGTTAGGGTACATCGCTCCGACGTCCAAATGGTATATTTTGGGGTTTTCCGAACGCGAAGAATTTTCTTTCAAGCATTCAAGCGAATCTTCGACCTCTTTGACCTTTTCATCAAAGTTCACCACAGATTCTATGGGAACTTGCATCTCGTGAATGAGAGCCTCTGAAAGCGTCTGACGTGCTTCTTGCTAAACGATTCATTTCAATGTCCCATTTCTAAAAATCTTAACAAACCTTCAGCTGGAGCAAAGCACTAGGAACCAGTCGAAATCTGACTGGAATATCAGCGCGGAACACTCCCGATTCAAGGGCTTCAACATGTCCACCGACGTAGGTTTCGCTGACGATGGTGTGCCCGTTTTTGGTCATTTTGCGTTCGCCAGATATCTGCTTGTTTGGAAAAATAATATTGTTGTGAAAGGCTTCCACCATGAGAAGCGCTTCACATAGCGTTCCAGAACCTTTGCGGAGAACCTAAAATCACGGGTGAATATTGACTCAATACACAACAATGTACTCACATCGTCAGGTCCAAGCGGAATAATTGTGCACAGAGCAAAAATGAAGGGATGGACATATTTCATGTACAGGTAGTACGTTGCCACGGCGTCAGAAACTGAATAGTTGGCCAACATCTGAGGGTCATCCCGTGCCTTAGCACACATCTCCTCAGGGTCCAGTTCAACTGGATCGTATCGCAGTTTTGCTCTGGTACAAGCCTTCAAATTTTGAGACCCCATGGGTAGGTAACTATCTCGTTTAACCCAGCGGTAAGCGTCCATGTGGATGCAATTAGAGCTTTTATACTCATCTTGTGAGTCCTTGGCGAAACCAATATCCTCGAACATGTCGATACCATGATGGGCTGCTCTGGCCTCAACAAATGGCCTGCAACAAATCTGTTAATGTGAATAAAAATTAAATTTTTTTACCAATCGAAGAAATCTCCGTTGTACGTGACCATGATTGAAGGACAAACTCGCCGAATGTGGTCGAAAAACGCGATTATAGTGGCCTTTTCGTCTTTTTCGTTTAGCACAGTGAACTTTCCAGGAAACTCTGGCTTTGGCGTGTACTCAAAGTCTTCCACATCGGCCGCGACAATCTGAAAGCATGTATTGCGTTGTCAAATAAGGCAGAACGACTTACACTCCTGTTGATAATGAGATAACCTTCACCATCTATCATATAGGAAATCATCATAATTTCGTCGATAGCCCTATCTGGGAACTTCAGAGGCAGTTTCGTAGTTTCAATGTCATAAGCACAAACGCACGGGTCTGGCTGGTCAATAAGATTTGTATTTCTTCTTATGGAAGGTTTCCGGTTGGTATCGCGGCCGATTACCGTATACCACAGCCCACAAAAGATTCTTTCATCAATGCAAACTCGCATGTGGTAAGGAACGTCGTGCTCGCGAATGTCGATGATCTGTTCTAGAAGTTCAACCTCCTTGTCCTCGCGTCTAGCTCCCAAATGCCTGAAATCGTGTAATTAATTGTCCTCTTAAAAATCCAGTTACTCTGCAAGCATGGACTTGTAGTCCGTAGCATTCTTCAGGATCTCCTGATTTCTCCTGATCATGGGCATAAGCTCCTTTTTGAATTTCTGGAGTTCTACAGTGCTCGGGAAAGAAATCTTGATGTATGCGCGCTTCAGTCCGGAAAGGTGGTTTCTCTAAACAAAACAAAGAAGTTCAGGAAAATACGAATAGAATCACTTACCAAATCCAGGTCTTCCTTAGTGATCAGCTCCACCTCGGTCATTCCAGTGTATTTTCGACTCAAGTAACTGGAGATGGCAAGCTCGTGGCCATCAGTGGTGGCTAGGTACAAATAAGGCCGCGAAGGATACGATATCTAAGACAACACAGTTCATCAAACACCAAAAATGAGACGTAATACTCACCTTGAACCGTTTTCCACTATCTTGCAAAAAATAGAAATCCACAGCGGAGATGATCACCTTGGTTTGTTCGTCGATGATTTCCGACTTAAAACAAAAAGAATTGAACCGTAGAGGTGGAATATCAAAGCATACCGGCTGGACATTGACAAGCCAAGCATCTACGGCGGTTGATTCCGTATATCGCTCATATTTGAACTTCAGGTCGATGTTTTCGCGCTGCTCAATGAGTCGCACGCGATCCAAGTAATTCCGATCGCTAAACAGATTAAGATTAGGAGAGCCGAACGAAAATAAACTCACATTTCCGGCTGTGCGTTTTCCCCATTTGGATCCATTGCGGATTGTCTGAAACATACTCGAATCAAAAAATCACATTGGACAAACAGACACCCGGTCTTCTGTATCCACCAAGTCTGCAAACGACTACGTATCGCTCCAATTCGTACGCGCGAAATTTTCCCGCGCTATTTCAAGCGACTAATTCGCGGATTGTTTTCGAAGGCATAGTAACATCAACCGGAAAGCGAAGACTTGTGGATCAATGGCGATTTTCGTTCGACCGCGAACAGTACATAAAATTACAGTTGAAACTTATTTCCAAATGGACAAATTGAAGAAATCCCGCGATGCCAAACGCGTCGAGCCGAACGTGAGACTATTACACCTCACGTTGTCTGCTTTCACAGTTTCAGACGTCTCGAATCGTTGCTACACATTGGCTATTCCATAATCACCACCGTTCCTGGCGATGTTCTCAACTCGCCAAATTGTCGGCGGACTGATGCGCCTCGTCCATAACTCGTCCAAGAGACTGTTCTCTACGAAAACGTGAGTCCATATACAGACCGTATTCCTTGAATTGCAAGTGCAATTATTTCATACGAGTTAACTTAATGAATTTTCTTGTATAATTTTCTATAATTCTTTTTAAATAAGCCGTTTTAGGGAAGGAGTAACAGTATGCTTCAAGACCAGCGAAGGCGATATTGAAGTCAGGGGAAGTCTCGGAGATTCGCTGCTTGACGTCGTCATCAACAACGATGTACCTCTCGACGGATTTGGGGCTTGTGAGGGAACTCTGGCATGCTGCACCTGTCATGTCATACTGGAACAGAAACACTTCGATCGGATTGCGGCCCCTGCGGATGAAGAGCTCGATATGCTTGACTTAGGTGAGTATTTTGAGTCTGTGAATGATTAGTCAACGAACGTTTGTCACGCTGAGTTGTCCAGAATGAAGGTCTGAAGTTCTCATGTGTCAGATGGACTGGGTGACAAAAAAGGATATGTTCTTGAAATTCTACCGTGCTGAACAACTTTTTATAGCGGATCATGCAGAAACGTGAGGATTTCAAGAACGGACGCCTATTTTTTTCAATGATCTACCCTGGTTTACAACTTTTGTTTAGCCCCAGACTTGGACGACCGCTCTCGCCTAGGATGTCAAGTTATACTGTCGAAGGAAGACAAGCCTCGAATCGTTGTACAAGTACCCTCTGTGGTTCGTGATGCCAGAGCAATGTAGTGATCACGTGTTGCTCAAATATTCTAGTGGATGATTGGATAAAACCCTTTTATTGGTCTTCAAACACAGTAATACCTTCAGGTTGAACATAGTACAACATTATGGTCATAAACATCATCAGTCTCGATCGTGATCCCGTTTGGACTTCTTTTCTTTCTTATGCTTGCGGTCGGACGAAGAGTCGCGGTGACGACGGGGTGATCGAGATCGGTCTCTCTTCTTCCGAGTTTTGTCGCGGTGGTCACTCTCATGTGGCGAAGAGGATCTGCGACGTCGAGGAGATCTTGAATCTCTCCTTCGTCGACGTGGAGATCGAGATGGTGTTCGGCGTCTTCTTCCTCGATCGCGGTCGTCGTCAGAGTTCCGGCCTCGATTGCGCTCGTCCTCTCTGCGGCGCCCTCGGACTTCATCCCTGTTTCGGCCCTCTCTATCGCGACGTCTGCCTTCTTCAGGTCGGCTCGACGATGACGAACCTCCATATCGACCTCCAGTAAGGTTGTCGTAGCGCTGCTGCCAGTCGCACTCGCGTTGTTCCAAAGGTTCGGTCTTCACTTCGATTTTGGCCTTCTGCATTTCTTTCATCTTTTTTTCCAAAATGCAAGGAGGAATTCCATCTTCGGTCTTTTGAGCCGAGTCAAGAAGCTCCCAAAGCTCGCCCATGAATTCGCGTGAACGCCGTGCGTTCAAGAACCCCGTCAAGTTAATCTGCATCACCTTTGGATTCAAATTATTATCTTCGAGAAGACTGAAGACGTACTCGACCACGACTTCATCTTCTACGCCGAGCAGTTCGTTCAGCCGCGCAGTGATCCAAGGCTTGATTACTTCGATGTTGACACGCTGCAGATCGATCTGAAAAACATTGTTCACCGATCTGAAACATAAATCATTTTACCTTAACGTCAAGTTTGTCTTCGAACTTCATTGACTTCAAAAGCTTCTTTTCTTTATCGGTGAATCGGGAATCTTGATCAGAATTGGTCCCACGATAAAACCCAGCGTCTCCCATGCTTGGAAAGGCTGCAAAAGATGAAAAAATGAGACCTTCGTAATGTTTCTGTTATGAAAAGTTTAGGACGAAGCAATGCTGAAAATGAGCGCGAAAACAACCGTCATGGACCAATAAGATGGCGCCGTATCCCGCTCACAATACAAATAATTACATCGAATGGGGTTTACCGTGCGTGTAGCTCCAAAGGTCTCGTAACGAAAACTCGTGAAGATAATTGGCGTTCTCAGCCATTAAAATCGAAACGTTTCGTGCTGTGAATTTGCGCTACTTTTCACGTTAAGGCGAAAACAAGCAGCAAGTGTTAGATAAGAGAAATAATAGGTATTCAGTAAAATACTTATAATATCAATGAGTCTAGCGCGTTACTGCGCAGAGCTGTGGTTCAAATCCCATTTTTTCCAAAAGCAACCTACGTAGTTTAGCGAAGACAAACTTGACGTTAAGGTAGAGAGTAGTTTAGACGCTAAGTTTTCGTCCGCAATTTTACATAGTTTTGCTAGCCTCTCTCCCAAAAAAAACATACATAGTCGGGGCTCGAAAATTTTTTCTACCGTACTCCAAACTTTTTCGGGCCATCTCGCTTTAGATCATAGTCCGTCACGAAAGTCGCTGCTTGTATTATCAAAACTGGCTGCTTAGGAACGGAAATTCGCCTCGGTTGTTCGGTCACACCTATCATGCCTTCACGGTCCAAGAATCGTTCAGTAAAAATTTCTGACTAGGTATCAGCGAGTCATGCTTTGGTGAGTCGGTCTGGCAAAACGCTTAAAAAAATTCAAATCCGCGCAAACGATTGACCGACCACAGGTATAAATAATAAAGGGCATGAATAAAGTGAGTCAAAATGGTTTTTAACTTTACAGACAAAGAGTATCGAATATGACCTAAACTAAAGGTGGTATTAATCGTACAATTATAATTTATTAATATTTTTCATAGTTTACAAATTTTACTATAGAAAGCACGGGGCACATCACAGTGGCTGATCTTTCAGACTGCTCAATCCACAGTACAAAAGACGAGTTTTCAGCTTCGAATTTTTCATATGATCATCTTGACTGAGAACTAGCATGAGATCTTTGACGAGGACACGTTTTGTCCTTGGACGCTTGGTCTAAATTAAATGAATGAAATTAGGACTAAATTGACTATGTCAGGCACTTACAGCTGGCAATGATAAACCATGAGCTATGGACTGATCAAGCGGGTCGTCGGCATTCCGTTTCCTCGATCCGCCGCCCAGAGCTGCCATTGCGGCAGCGTTCGCATCTCGAGTACGCGCAGCAAGCTGATCAGCTTGTTGGATCTAAATAACTGTACAGCCATTGAAATCAACGTTTTCTCACCTGCTTCGCCTTCTCAAGAGTGTCCTTGTCCTTTCCTTTGCTTTTCGACATCCGGATCAGTGCCTCTTTCTCGCGGTTCTCGCATTTTTCTTGCTCCTGCCTTTCGATATCTTCAACGAATTTCAGCTGTTTTCTGGGATCGTCAACCATTTTGTACAGCGGATTGGAACGGAGTTGCTCTGAGCGGTGTTCGGCAGTGGTTGAAAGATGCGTGATGACCTTTCGTAACCGGTACTCGGCAGCTTGGCCTATCAGCGTAAGGGCTTGCTCATCCGCTGGAAGACTGTCGGGCTGACCGGGAGCGGAGATATGCACCTTATCCATGGCCTTCCGTAGCCTGGAAAGTAGCACGTCCAAGGAAAGCACACGGTATTGGGCGATCATTTGCACGTTAGTGAACGGTTTAGTTTGGATTTGTTCAGGAGGTGCGGCTGTTGAAGGAGAAGGTCCGGTGGTTGCCGTAGGTAGCGGCTGAGCGGATGTCGAACTAGAGACAGGAACAGCTGGAGGAATGGACGCAGGGCCGCTGGGTGTCATGCGCCCATCAGGGTGACTGGAAACAGAAGCCGGTGTACTCGGTTCTTTTGGTTCCGTTTTCACCACTGCGACCATGGAACCAGGTACGCTCACGTTATTCGGAGGTGGAGTGTTGAGGGTCGAAGCAGGCGACGGGCTTCCGTTCAAGCCGACCATCGTAGTGTTCCTTTGGATGAGTTGCCCTGCGGAATCTGGTCTCTAAAACAAGGTCATATGAGATGATGGAAATTCATTAAAACACTACCGGTAAATGTGGGGACGGTGCATGGTACTGTTGCTGATTCGGTTGTTGCATCATACTTGGTTGCACGATCCTGGCTTGGGAAACTTGAGGACAACTTGTGCTCGGAAGACATTCGGGAGATGCGAATGAGGTCGCTTGCGAATCTATGGGTTTAATTCCAAGTTTCCGGCTGAGATTGACTGTATCAACAATCACTTCTTCTCGACGCATCTTCTCCTTGAGCGAAGGAAGCGTTTTCTGCAGGAACGGTTGGAGGTGTGGTTGCGCCTTCGATCCCAACGCTCTTTGCAGCTGTGTGGTAAATTGCTCTACTTCTATAGCTCCCGTAATCACTTCCTAAAGCAAAATGTTCAAGTAGTGAAGATGAATCATGTGAATAAAGTATATCTTTTAAATTGAACAACTTACTCGAACTAAACTGACGACTTGATTAGGATTCTGGTGGTGAGATAAGCTAATGAGCGTCCTGAAGAATTTAGCGCATTTTAGTACAGCTTGGTCTTGGTTGGGCGATGGCAGTGCTTGATGGTCGGAAATTCCAGGTGGATCCTGACTTGCAGGCCGCTCCTGACTGTTCGAATTGCTGCTCCAGGAGCTCGTTCGAGAGATCGAACGTACGCCAGCTCCGGAAGCTTCACCAAGATGACGTCCAGGCACAATACGGAATTTCGGCAGATTCTGGCCCTGAGTCCCAGCTGACCCATTCATTTATCTGGAATGCAAGGAGTTCTTTATTTCCATTCTTGACGCGCACCCCAAGCGGCCGACGCCAAGGTTGCTTTGCTTATTCTCTCTCAGTAAAGGATGAGTTCCGAAAACTTTATCGATCTAATGTTGCAATCAAAGCCGATATCGTGCTTACATGTTCTCTTGTCACACCTTATTTCACACGAAAAATAACAATAATGTGTCCATTGTATATATTACCCAGTGATGTATAGTCTATGCAGATATATATCGTAAAAGACAGTTACAATTCCCAGCGCCTTCTCTACTTCAGCTTCTATCTCTCGCCACAAAGTGTAGTAGAAATTATGCAAATAAAAAAGTGACTATCTTCATGTCAGATCCGAAGACTAAATGGACAGCGAAGCTGCTGTAGATCGGTATGGTATGCGCATAATTCATGCGACCAAACTGGCGGGTGCGAGAAAACTGGCAAGTTTACAAAATCCGATTGCTTTGGCTCCCACAACGAAACCCGCCACAAAAGCGCCGCCTCCTCCACTCTCCTCGCAGCAAGCGCGGACCAGACTGCGCTGCTGACGAGACTTATGTCTGCTATTAGGCCGTCTAGCAGCACTGGTACGAGAGACGCAGACGACTAGAGATCGTCGTGTTTGAAAGGCCTCAGCACATAATAAAACTACGCATGCGATGCTAAACGCTCCCGAATTCAGTTTCAACATTTCAACCATATTTTTTCATTAACAAGAACAGTAACAACTTTCAAAAAATCAACAAAAAATCAACAATAACAAACAAGTAGGATGGATGCTTCTTCAGGCTCGATCGTATCGAGCTATCTTGAATGGTGTTTGAGTAGGAGTGGAAGGCTTCGTAGCAGCGAGGAGAAGTTTCGAGGGGTCCAGCAAAAAAGGAACAGCAGAGGAATTGCCGCGATATTTCGACTGTACGCCCTCGTAACGCACTAATTTTTCATGCTAAAATGGCAAATTTAGAACCATTAGAAAATACCTGAACTCGCCTCTGAGAGCTCTGACAAAATGACATAAGCCCCACTGGTGGCAGTCACGACAATTTGGCCATCCACAATGTCGCTGATGCCGGTTACGATGTCCTTCATCTTGTTATTGGTATCTTTAGGGGGAAACAAACTGGAAGCACTGATGGGAGCACCGATCTGAGTTCCAGACTTCAGATCAATGCACGTCAGAGCGAAACTTTGACTGGCATTCAAGACAACAACCAAGGTTTTGGACAAGAATCGGCAATCGATGGGAGGAGAGTTTAAATTAATGGATCGGAACACAGCGGCGTAAGATTCTCCACTTGTCGGCGCCATATGGTCGATAACAATGAGTTGTGAACGGCAGTTCAAGGCGACAGCAACGCTGTTATCCTTTGATACCGCCAAGGTGCGCAAAACGCTAGTTCCATCTAAAACTCGGAAATATCAGATCGCCTTTCATCAAATAAACTTACTGGCCCCCACGATCGAAGCATGCTTATTGCATTTGCTATCCCAAATGGCCAACGAAAAATCTTCGTAAGCGTAGTAAAGTAAACCAGAATTCTCAAACATTGCAGTAACAGCAATATTGGGAACTGTGGTCAGCACGATGATCGGTTCCTTGCGCTTGCTCCGGTTCTTCGATAAGCCACTTACACCATATATCGTTAATGATTCACTTCCGGCGATAGCAACAAAGTTGGCTTTGTCGGAGATCAGGGATGAAGTCACAACCCTAAAATTGAAAATTAACACACCCCATAAATTCGTTAAAACGAACTTTGATTTTGACGGAAATAAGCGTGCCATATTTCGGGGTTGCCTCACTAGAGCACCTTTGCCATGTTGCAGCAATTTCATAAAATTCGCTTTCCCTCGCTGCCACATCTCTACGTATCGTGGATAGGTCAGCGTCAAGAAGTCAGCTTCCGAAGCGATGCTGCAATGGCTCTGTAACAACACCAGAAAAAGTTTTAATGTACCACTTTATTTCCATACTTACCACAGCCGGAGTTCGGTAGCAGATATTTGCATTTGAAATGGTCAGAAAGTGCTCGGCGCCTCCTGAAATGAGCCAGGGCCCGTATTCGACCATAGAGCGGACATCTATTTCGTGGATAAGTCGTTGACCGACTGTTGACCAATCGAATTGTTTCTGCAATTAGAAAACTCCATTTCAAATCTAGACATTTTGAACTCACATCACCGCCTGATAATCCACTAATCACTTGAATACGATGTTCAACGCCTGACGCGTAAACACAATCGTTGTTTCCAACTGCAAGGCACAAGATATCGGCTTGGTGCGATGGGATGTTCTAAAAAACTTCGTAAGCGTCAACAGAACTGTCAACCAGAATACCTTGTACGAAGCCCCATTGTTCGCATTCCAAAAAGTAACTTTGCCTTGCGAATCGCCACTGACAAGCACACCGTTGCTCCTAAATCATAACGGTTATGTTGCACCATCTACTGCCAGAAGCACTTACAGGAACTGCAAAGCCCAAACAATCGTTGCTTTCCTGGCGTGTTGCCTGGCAATTTTAATGTGAATTGCAGCTTTTTTTGCGGATCCGCTTCCAGCAACTGTGTGGATTTCAATTTCATCCACAGTTCCAACGGCGATATTGAGGGCATTGTTCTTGAAGGTGCAGGCGAGCGAAAGAACTCGTCGTTCGACGCCCAAAAAAAGTACCGTGCGAGTCACAGGCTTTCCGTCCTCGTCGACGCTCACTCCAAAAACATGCCCGGAGTCCGATCCGAAGAAGACTTCATGGGTATGCAGAGAAGAAGCGCAGCACCACAGGGCAGAAGGACTCACTTGAACACGCTGAAAAAATAACACATGAATGACATTAGAGACAAGAAATCCTAACCGCCTTTTCGGTCAAAAATGGAGATACAATATAGGCCGATCCATCGGTAGAAGCGCAAAAGACAGCGTTGTTTTTCCACGTAATTGCCTCGATCGACACTCCGTCGAACGCTATTTGGCGTTCTAGGAAGATGTTTGGACAATCGAAAATGTTCCAAAACTCCAAAACATTCAGAGGAATACGCGTCCTTAACATCACAAGTAAACACCACCGACATTAATTTTTGAACCTTACTTTGACGGAACATCAAGCTTACGAACAACGCACATCTTCCCTAGCTTCTCCGAGAGGCTCATTGCTCCAACGGTGAACCCAGGCGACTGGTGCAGCCCGCATTCTTCCACAATAAAGGTATCTTCGTCCATCTGTAATCAGAACAAACGAAATATACGCCAATTCCGAAAATTCAAATTAAAATCGCAACGAAAATGTGAAGATCTGAAAAGTTTGTTAGAAATTAGAAAGACGGGTCTCGCATGGAAAATCGAATGGAAACAACGCACGTTCGGACGGCAATATATCTTACTTTTGGGAACCTCCCCAG